>JAPZPC010000186.1:0-72795 GCA_037952705.1 Haplographium delicatum
CCCCCCCCCCCCCCCCCCCCCCCCCCCCCCCCCCCCCCCCCCCCCCCCCCCCCCCCCCCCCCCCCCCCCCCCCCGGGTGACAACTCACTTCTCAAACAATCTCCATCGAATTGCTCTACGCCCATATTAAAATCCATTTTCCAAGCGCCCTCAACAACAATCGTAACATCCCTTGCTAATTCATAGTACTTGTCCAGTTCCAGTCCCAGCAGCGGATCTTGCATGCTGAAGTTAAGAATTTCAATTTTCCCTCCATCTAGAATACTTGCGTCCAGTCCTCGACTTTTCAACGAAGTGCGGATTTTTTTATGTTTCTGAGGCCCCCTTACCATGGCGTATATTTTTGAAACTTTGGGGGAAGAGGAGAATATTTCCAGGAGAGAGGTGCCGAGGAAGCCAGATGCGCCAGTCAGAAGGATAGTCTCTTTCTCCCCCTTGGGGTATGACTGGGCTATAGATCGTGAAGGCCATGATTTCAGTTCTGCTTCTAGCTTGGATATGAGTTGATTGGTAGTTTCTGTAGGTGAAAATTTAGGCTCTGGACTTGCACTGTGGCTTCGTGAGGTAGATGGGGACAAAATGGATACAAGTTTCGAAATGCTTGGGTTCTCAAATAGGGTGCTGAGAGAGACAGGGCGATTTAGATATGACGATAATGATGAGCGGAGTGGGAGAGCGAGACGAGAGTCAATACCAAGGTCATATAGCGTTGTCCAGTCATTGATGTCCTTGGCTGGGATGTTGGATAAGGAGGCCAAAAGAGTGCGGAGATATTCCGAGAGAGAGATTTGGTCATTGACATTGGGGAAGGCAGCCACAATTTCGTCAGTGTATAGCCTGGAGATCTCAGAGGCATACAAACGCTCTGCTTCCTTGCGTTTAACATTGCCTTTAGGAGTTACTGGAAGGGTAGCTCCCTTTGGGAGAATGTATATCATCGACCTCATTATTTGTGAGTGGATAGGATACCGAGAGTTGACTGTCTGAACAGCGTTCCAAACTTTCGTTTGAGTGATTCTGCTTTCTGGGTCATAATCTTCACGAATCTCTACAAGGAGCCCAACACAAGGTTTCGAATGCCCAAGTGCGAGTGTTTTGTTGATGACTTTGGAGGAAGCTTGGATGTCTAGTTGCAGTGCATGCGCAGAGGTCTTTTCTCCATTCGAATGTAGCAGCACGTCATCCTTTCTTCCTTGCAAAACAAAGAACCCACTTCCAGGGGGTTCTTGGATGAAGAGGTCGTTGGTTCGATAAGGCTCATTGTCAGGTTTCCCTTCCCATAACTCGGCTGCTAAATCAAACCCTTTGTAGACAACGCATTCATATACGCCTTTCCCAATCTCTTCCATTTTTAAGAAAGGGTTGTCTGGGTATAGATTTCGGAATGTGTAGCATGCTCCGTTATCCCGAGTATGAGGGATTGTTCGGAAAGGTGGGCCAATTTCTGTGCTGCCATAGGTAGTTTTGACGTTGACACCATTGTCTACCAGGGCTTTGACAACATTATTTGCAAGCGGGGCTCCACCTGGTTGAAGTATTTTTAAAGATACCAAAGGGCTGAAATCCCCAGTTGTTTCCGAGATATATTCGTACATGCTCTCGATTAAGGTCGGTGCACAGTGAGTACAGTCAACCGGGTGTCCCATCGCGAATAGGGTCTTCCATGCTGCAAATATCGCCGATGACGATGGTGGCCAAGAGAGGGGCGGGAATGATAATATCTGGCCATTCGGTAGGTTTGAGAGGGCGACAGAAATTCCAGCAATGTGATATCTTAATTAGTTAGAAGATGTGTCAAGAAGTGAAAATATGTCGCTTACAGAGGAAATAGGAGAAACCAATTTTCAATATTGAAACTTTGGAATAAACGATACATCCTCGCAATCAGCATCAAACTTCTATTGGTATGGATAATTGGTTTTGGAATTCCTGTTGATCCAGAGGAGTGGATAATGAATGCATGTCTTTCCCAGACATCTCCGAAATCCTGAAACTTGACAGCATCGACTTCAGAGTAGGTTACTGCAAAATCTCGAGGCAATTTATTGATCATGTCTAACTTCCGGGTGCCATTGGTATCTGTATTTGCATTCTTTGAGTCTGTGATAACAGCCAGTGCCCGACAGTTCTCTAAAAGGTGATGTAACGCAATCAACGCATTTGATTCTGCTAAAAGAAGAACTCTCACGCCAAGCTTCTGAAGAGCTAGCTGCGTACAAAAGTACTCGAGACTTCTTCCGCTGCCAAGGAGAGCAATGGTAGGCTGCTTCCTAGTCGAATTAGCAACAAGAAGTTCATTTTCCAACTGACGAGCATATAGTAAAGCACAAGCTTCCGTCACTCGATCGAACTCGTCCCATGTCATGGACTCGTAAATAGTAGACGGTTCTGCTGATGCTGGATAGAGAAATCCTTTCTGTCCCTTATAGACAACTCCATCATGCCGAACAAGAGCTGCGAGACTAACAAGGCTAGGATCCGAGTAGCGTTTCGAGTGAGGATCTCCATGTAACCACCACAACTCTTGGGTCCGCGGGGAAGAGTTCTCTGAAGGAATAACACTTGGATCAGAACAAGTTGAAATCTTCCCTGCCGTAACAAACTGCGGGTCGAGTAACATAGGAGCCATATCGAAAAAGGAGAAGTAGGTTATTGAAAACTAACACAAATTGGCTACAACAGCGTCCGGATATAAAAAAAACGGAGGCATTAAAAAGGTTTAAGCTGTAAATAAGCCATACCTTTGTCCCCAATCCGAGAAACGAACTGAGAACACTGACGGGCACCAACCGTTGTGGCTACCGTTAAAGAAGTGATGATATGGACATGAACGCACAAACCATTGACCGAGGAAAGCCCCGGGAGAAACGTTCTGAATGTGTGATAGCAGTTGATAGGTGGCAAGACAGGATTTTCGACGAATTATAAGATAAGAAGAGCTATCATGCCCGTTCTTGCACAGACAGAGAACCATTTGGCGCCCCGGCCGGCAGTCACCCTACCGGTTGCGCGCCAGAGATGAGAAGGTTCGTGAGCAAGTGATGTTGCCTCGATGCATTATGCTTGATCGGATGAACGCATTGAAGAACCCGTCCCGCGGGTTTGGCGGATTTTGCCCTATCAAGACCATTTGAGCCTCTGCCGTATGCGCCGTTGTGCCAAATGCGGGGCAGCTTGATAGCTGTATCCAGAGTCCTGGTATTTGTGGAGCGCGCGCAACCATTCAAGTGCCATCCTAGTCCCGGCCAAGTTCAGAGTTCAGTACGATAAGAAAGAAGGCACGGTAAACCGTAGTAAGATGCTGCTGTATCAGGAGAGATAGGGTGCCGAGGCTGGACTCGCTCCGATGATACAGTATCAACTGTAACGATGTGGGTTGGTGCAGTGATATCCCAGGCCATTGAAGCGTGAGAGAACCCTCAATCTCGCTTTCATTATTTGCTTCTTTAAACTGGGGGTGGGGGTCATACAAACTGCCAAGTCCCTTACAATCCTCCGTTGAAACATTTTAGTTCAAGACAAGAAATCATAAGATGTCGTGTATAGGTACCAACCTCCAGGTTTCTATGAGATCAACGGGATGAAAGCCGCGAATATCCGCTAGTTGTTGTTAGAGTAGGATCCGTATCGGGGAATGATATCTGTTCCCCGTGAATCAACAACCTCCGTGCTCGGGTGGGGCGGTTGCGGGGTTAGCAAGGGCATTGGAAGATTGAATAGGGCCAAGGATCTTTTAACCTTACAGAGAACATAGATGCCTATCTGAAGTTTTTAATGAGAGCACCCTCTTCAACCGTGGTTTTAACTATTTCTTTTGTGACCAAACGGGGTTAGCAGTTCTATAAACCTCCTATAGTCATATGGGTTGGGATTGGTATATAGAAAACCAGCAGGACCTATGATGCAAACAGGACCATACTTCTGGTAGAGTTGAGAATTTACTCACTCAATACTTCGGGAAAACCCAATCAGCTATGAAATATCACAGTAATCCATCAAGAGAAGAGCAAAAATATTTAATTTTGGCAGAGCCGTGAGGCATAAATCGATGTCTCCTCTCTGTATATCGTAGAGCATTAATCCAATTACTCCTTTACCATTTCCATTTCCATTCAACCGGTCGTGGGCTGCATAGTCCCACTTTCCAACAAAAGGCCATCCAGACGTAAAAGTCCTAAACTCATCAATCCTGTCCCAGTACTTCCACTTCCAATTCTCATAGCCCATCTCCATCTTGTTACCAAATCACTGATTTCAGACGACTCAGCATCGGTTTCAGAGGTCACGTAAAGTTGCATAAGAAATGAGGAGGCAATGGCGAAATTTGCCCTTGACCAGGAATGCCAAAACGAATCCAGAGCACCTCTCCCTAAGTTTTCCACAAATTCAACAACTTCCTTCGCACATTCTTTGGCTCCTGCCCTAACTGCAAGTCGGCTTCCTACTATGCCGTGATCCTCTTCCTCCACACTCGTTAGATTCTCAAGTGGTCTAAGTAAAGCACGGAATAAAGTCATCGTAGCGACAATATATGCTAGAGAAAGGGAAGGGTTCCCGCTTAATCGAGCCATTCCTCTCGAGTCTAGTCGCTCTGGTTGTCGAAGTGCCAGGGCGGGGGGTAACGAATCGTTCCAAGCCTTCAGTCGGGATCGAAGAGGACGGGCGAGTTCAAGAGATAGTGTAAAGTCTTTTGAGGTTCTTTGGGTGGCTCGAAGAGAGTAGTATGAGTCCATGATATCACTCAGTATAACAGTGAGCTCAGAAAGAAGGCGGAAATGAGTACAGTCCGCTTCAGGTTCTAGAAAATCCGGAATAGTATGCGAATTAGCCTCTAAAGAGGGAGCTTCCAAATCCGCATCAGACAATGGAAGGACATCAAAATCATCGACTCGAATATGGCTAGGCATCCCAGCCCCAAGAGATGCCCACTTATCCATGATGAATGTTCCATACCAGAGTCGCTTTCTCAGAGTCATTTCCCATGTTGGGATGCTTGTCCAATCACAACATTCTCTAGTCAGACCGAGAATCTGCGCCAGACTAACAGTCCACCCGACAAGACTGGTCTTCCAAGGAGTGTCGGTGGTATATCTGTTGGTTGGTGCTCGCTGAAGTAGGAGTAAACATGCTTGCAATGTGGCTAGTTTAGGTGTATGCAGCTCTTGGGTTACAGACAGCCAAGATAATCGAAATATTTGGTGAGTAGAAGGCGGAAGATGAACAACCGTAGTCGCAAGGAGATCATCGTAAAGAATAAATGGGAGTGCTGTAGCATACATGGCTGATAATAATGACATCGGCAGTGTGTGTAGGACGGATGGAGAGATAGTCCCATTCATAAAGAACTCGCTTTTAGAGACAATGGGAAAGTAAGGGTATACAAATCGGAAGAATAGGCCAATCAACCTCAAAGCCTCTGGCTCGGAGAACATGCCCGTGATCTCAGAACGGGCCTTCGAAAGGGTTTCCTCTTCTACTCGGGGTTCCCCCTTCTGTGCCATACTGTCATCCGCCAACATGAAGACAATAGGAGGCTCCCCTTTCTCACCAGGCAACATATTCTCATGAGCCGTACTCCTGACCCGACGATATGTCAACTTAGAAATGGTACATTCATCATTCTGATCCCATCGGTAATGCCGAAGTAAATAGGGGTTCGATTCTCCCGTCTCCCCAACTATACGGGCGGATCTTGATGACTGAGAATCTAATGCTCGAATCTGCGTTCCATTGGAAATCATATGCAGATACGGATCCATGTTATATATTGGGGAGCCATCCTGGGCTTGGCCGAGTTGGTGCAGTTGAGTTGGAGAAGAATCTACGTCAACGCCTATAACATCATGGCCATTCATACCACTATTCATGCCGTTGAACGATTGATCGTTATTATACTGTGCAATAAACCCTGGGCTCAGTTGGGCACTGGAGGGGTCGAAATGTTGGATAGGGGCTGGATAAGGCTTGTGTTAGAATAGTCTTGCTCTTCGGCCAACAATGGCTCTGTGCATAACATACCTGAAGCCCCCGACCCGCTCGCTTCTCCATTGCTCGAGGCATTTGGCCTCCTCTTCTTCTTTGGTCGTTCCACGAAGGTGCATTGTCGGCCATGGCTGGCACACAAGGAGCACGGAGGCGCGACTTCAATCTTGCACGCCACTTGCCTAGAGGAAAGTTTAGCTAAGCCGGCCTATTCTCAGGAAGTATCAGGTGTCAAAAACCTAGCTCTGCACAGATCGCATGGGCGAGCTTTTCTACTCTTGTAGCTGCGAGGGCCTGGCTGGAAGTATTCAGTTGGCGATTGCAGGTAGCTGGTGTCCATAGCTATGATCTGGAGTTGGCGGTGCTGAAGGGGGCATCAGTTGAAAAAACAAAGCATCCGATAAGATAAGCTAAGCGAGCTGGTAGTTATCGCGCGACGTCGTCTGCGAACATATCTTGAACATTATTCAGGCACGGAACAAGTTGTCGTCGGGGAAGTCATGGAGGATCCATTATTGTCTGGTTTGCTTTGTTTGGGAGATGTACGGAGTAGGTCTTCGATCGCATCGGGTGCGGGGCTGGAGCCGTTGCAGCCCAGGCCAGTTAGTTCAGCTGGAGCCGCCATACGAGCTCGGCCAAAGTTGGCCGTGTTATCTGGTCGTGGAAATCAAGCTCTACAGGACCAATTCCAGTTGAGCATTCCGTACCACCATGGGCTTCTATGTTGCTTTCCTATTGGGACTCCTTTTAATCCTTGAGGCTCTTTTATGCTTCTTATATGACCCTTTACCAGGAGAGGAGCTCGTCAAAGGTAGTCGAGACTTTTTCCTCCAGGTGCCAGTCACATTCGGCTCGTCAAATTTCCCCATATTTCTACCCCTGAGATGTCAGGATTAATACTTCCGCAAGTCACGGGCTCTTCGACGAAAGTCATTAATATTCTTCTAATAAATCCAAATGGAACATCATCAATGACAGAGGCGTGTCTTCGGTCTTTAGAATCTACCCTTCCACCTTACTGCAGCGTGACGGGGTTCACTGGCCCACACCCTACCCCATCTGCTATTGAAGGCCACTTAGACGGCATCCTATCCGCTGCCGCCACAGCTCGTGCTGTAATACCAATAGCTTCAAAGTATGATGCCTTTCTTGTAGCCTGCTTCAGCGCTCATCCGCTCATTAATGCCCTTCGGGAAGAGCTTTCTGGCCCTGTGATTGGGATAATGGAAGCTGCTCTTTATTCCGCTCGGATGCTTGGTGGTCGACTTGGAGTAGTGGCCACTGGCGCAAGAAGCAAAATAATGCATGAAGATGCCATTAGACAATATGGTTTAGAAGGATTCTCTGTTGGCTGTGAGACGACAAATCTAGGAGTTTTAGAACTTGAAAGACTTCCAAGAGATAAAGTATTAGGTTTGGTAGGAGAAGCAGCACGGAGGCTAGTTCAAGAGAAAGGAGCGGACTGTATTGCCTTAGGTTGTGCTGGAATGACGGAAATGAAAATCAGATGTGAAGAGACCGTGGACGCAAAGAATGCAATGGCGCAAGTTATTGATGGCGTTGGCGTTGGCGTTCAGCTCTTGATAGGGTTGGTAAGGGAAGGACATGTGACAGCAAAGGGTGGTGTATTTCGAAGCGCTCAGGATGGAAGGAAAGCAAGAGGCCAAGATTGGTTGTAGATATTTTTAACATGTATCTCGTGATATAATTGTCTTCAAATTTTTGAAAACCCAAATTCTAAGGGCCTAAGGGTGTAATAACATCCAGGATGAAGAAATACCCTGAAATTTTTCAAATTTTGTTTAACACTGGTGCATTTTCAATTCGCAAAATCATTAAACATTTCTCTTATACCTTAGCGTATTTCCATTTTTATAGCCTTAGTGACCAAGTCATCCTCGGCCTTTTAAAGTAATTCTGGCTCATCAACACCAGTCTGCACAGTTATTGGTCCATACTGATCAATCCTCCTATGCCTGTCAAAATCAAAAGTCTTTTCTTTTCCTTGCCGACAATCTTCCAAATCGATTTCAGCAAAAATGATCTCGTCTTCTTTTGTTTTGGCCTCCGCAAGAATGTGTCCTTCGGGAGATGTAATACAACTCCCCCCTATAAGGTCATACTTCCCATCCTCCAACCCAGCCTTAGCTGCACTTATTGAGAAGCAACTATTCATATAAGAATTGCCTTGCATCACTAACTTGTGATGAAACACAGCATTTTTTTCTGCCTCTTCTGGTGTCATCGGCTTCCTAGTTCCCCAAAGATCAGGAGCCCACCCGGCAGTATTGTACCCACACAACACGATTTCTACACCCTGAAGTCCATAACACCTCCACCCCTCAGCCCATCGTCTGTCATTACAAATCATCATCCCCAAGATTGGATCTCCTTTTCCAGCTACCTTCTCCGCACCTTTCTTTAAAGCTCCTGGCACTAAGTTCGGAGCCCTGAATGCCTTAAAGCCTAAGTTGCCAGGCTCAAAATAGCGCTTTTCCAGCTGATTGATGGCGTCAGGATTTTCGAACGGTTCTTTAGTTCCAGGTAAATGAACCTTCCTATATTTTGATATCACCTCTCCTCTCTTCGACGAATAGTAGATGCAAGTATTATATCCTTTTCCTTCTACAGTTCGTTCAGCAAACCCCACTGAGATATCAATGCCCAGTTTCTTTGCTTCGTCGAATAGGAGCTTGGTGTTTGGGGATTCTAAAAGGTTGTCTTCGTGCTCAAAGTAGCTGTCGAGCCTTTCTTGATCGGGGATGAGATAACGTGGGAAGAACGTCGTGAAAGCAGTCTCTGGGAAGAGGACGAGCTGTGCACCTAGAGAATTCGCAGATTGGAGGAGTTTAATCATACGAGAAACAACTTCTGTTCTAGAAGATGTAAGATGAATAGCACCCATCTGGGCTGCTGCCACTTTGAGAATTCGAGACATATTGTCTTTAGTTTTTAAATATTCAATAATTTTGTTGGCAAAGTATTAAGTAGGTTTCTAAAGCAGTGAAGCATAAATGATAAAAAATATACAATAAGGCTTTTCCACAGCCTCGTTCTCATTCATTATCAGTCTTTGCTAGAGCAGTGCCCGTTGCACCTCCCCCGAACTCGAACCACTCGCCGGACAAGGTTTGCTATCATGGGGTGAACCAATATGTTGGCCATCAGTTGTTATTGATTGCTGAGAAGATAAAAAGTATTGATACAAGACATGGTCGTCGGCCCTATCGTTGTCTTATCCGGCTGCAGACAGTGCATCATGAGGAGAACAACCTGGTCAATGCTACATCCGTACAGTCGTAGGATTCCAAGGGTTTGAGAAAAGTGGGACATTTAATTTGGTGGGACAAGCCACCACCCAGGTCATTGGCACCGCCGCTCTACTAACGAGGGCCTCATTCAAGACTCGACAGTAAGCCCTGCGGAATCCAAACTATAGAATTTACGAAACCCTTGTATTTTCTATCTCAATTTCTACTACAAAATGCCCTGAAAAGACATTAAGAACTATAAAGACAAACCGATTTTTTTTTTTTACGAGTAATGAGTAAGGAAACTGTAGAATCACGTGATAAATATCGGATTGCCTAAATAGGAATTTCTTACCTGCAACTAGCTACCCCTTCCATTCTGATCGGTAGTTTTCCAGGATTTGTTGCGGTCTTCCTTTCTTATTTCCTTGGCACCTGAGATCCTAATATTCAAATGATTGAATAAACTGCCTCATAACTCTGCTACTGGCGTTATTACCATACCGCATTACCATAGAGTTCTATCTCATAGAGCGGCAGTGCGTCCTAGGGGATTGGACTATCCCCTTGCTTCAGGAAGTTGGCCGTCGGGCAACTTGCATACACATATCGAAAGGTAGTTCACAAATTCACATGAGCACTAGGGCAATTGACTATTACGGGGGATTGATGATAGGTAAGTCGGCACATAAGCGTTCAAAATATCGAAAATGGGAATATCTAGAGCTCAGCATGGGGCTCCCATGTCTTCACTCTCTTTTGGTGGTGTTGAAAGAAAATATCTATTTTCACAATGGGCGACCATCGGATGAGTGAGACGGATAGTATGGGCTTTGAGCTGATTATCACAAATGGAATAATTGTACGTTTCTTAATCCTTATTTTTTAATCTTGCAGGCTCCTTAAAAAATTCTCTTTTGGGGAAATATCTAAGAATCTCTTCAAAGTAGAGGATTTCCTTTCAGGGTAACCCTAACTGGGTCAGAATTCTCAGTCATTTTCTCGCGGTTCATAAAAAGGTGTTCAGAATTAAATAACCAGGAGTTAAACGAGTTTACTATAATTTTCTTCTGGTTTATTGCTCTCGCCCAATGGACTATAAATGAAGTTTCATTTACAATTATGCATGACGGTATATGGATCATTTTGTATTTGGCGTCCCATGCTTGGTACTTAGTGTTTTGTAAATTGAACATGCAGGACTGAGTGTTATCGTCAGGAAGTACCTGAACACTTATATTATATTTGAAGAAGTGATGACCTCTTTCTCTTGAATTTTGGCATATTATTACTTCACACCCATTCCAATAGTTGGGCCTCTGCTAACAGGTCAGGTTACTGCTAGTGATGTACTATCTCCCGGTATTGAGATTGGCATCAAGAATGGCAAGATCTCTTGCCTTGGGATTCAACTTCCTCGCCATGAGTATACACAAGTCATAGATGCTAAAGGGGGTTATGTAACCCCTGGTGGTGTTGACACCCATGTCCATCTAGCTCAAGATAATATCAAAACTGGAGATGACTTTACTACTGGTACTCGAAGCGCCATAGCCGGAGGCACAACAACAGTTATAACTTTTGCGTCTCAGCAGAAAACAGATAACACGGTCATCCCCTGCATCACAGAGTACCATACACGAGCCAAAGGCAAAAGCTATTGTGATTACAGCTTTCATCTGATCCTCACCAATCCGACTCCTGAAATCATGTCAACAGAAATGCCACTCGTGATGGAACAAGGTATTACAAGTGTCAAGCTCTACATGACTTATGACCCTCTCAAACTTGGAGACTCCCAGCTTCTCGACGTTCTCATGTCCGCCCGCTCCCTTGGTTTCACAACTATGGTCCATGCAGAGAACAGCGATATCATCTCACTCATCACTGATCGCCTAGAAGCGGCAGGCCACACTGACCCCTTTTTTCACGCCATATCCCGCCCGCAAATTGCTGAAAACGAGGCTACATATCGCATCATCAATTTGGCAGAATTGACAGATACACCTATTCTCATTGTCCACATGTCCTCTGAGATATCGATGAAGCATGTCCGAAAGGCACAAACGCGAATGCTGCCTATCCACGCGGAAACCTGCCCTCAATATCTTTTTCTCTTGAGTGATAGGCTGAAGGCAAGTCCCCATGACAGCTTCGAAGGTGCAAAATGTGTATGCAGCCCACCGCTTCGGCATGATCCTAAAGATCTTGACGCATTGTGGAGAGGTATTGCAAATGGAACTTTTACCACCCTCTCGTCGGATCACGCGCCCACGAAATATGATCATCCCGAAGGCAAAAGATTAGGACTGAAAGATGGTGTCATGCGGTATAGAGACATTCCAAATGGGGTCCCAGGAGTTGAGACAAGGGTGCCATTGCTATTCAGTTATGCAGGGGTTGAGAGAGATTCCAGGTTAACTTTGCAGAGATTTGTTCAACTAACGAGCTCGAATCCCGCTAAGTTATACGGATTAGAGGGCGTCAAGGGAAATATTGCACCAGGTTATGATGCAGACCTAGTGATTTGGTATGGTGATAGTGAAGTGAAAGATGGTGTGATCATCGAACAAAAGAATTTGCATCACGGAGTTGATTACACCCCGTATGAGGGAATGAGGGTGAAGAATGTATGTTTACTTTTCCCTGGACTCTCATACGTTTTATTCTATTCATTCTTTGCAAAATCACATCGAAAGCTGAAGTAACTAACTCCTCAATGACATAGTGGCCCCGGTATACGATTCTGAGAGGAAAAAAGGTTTGGGATCGTGATCAAGGGCTTATTCTAGGGGACGTGACTGATGGAAAGTTTTTGAAGAGGGGAAAAGGGAAAATTGTAGTTGGCAGGTCCGGCGGGGAAGTGAGCGGAATGTTAAATGGAGAAAGAGATTTTTGGTATTAGAACATGACAGGAAATTGCTTGGAAGTGCTGTGGGAAAGGTAGTCCGGGCAATGTCACAATAATCATATGAAATCGCTATGCAGTCATCTCTGACATTTCTTGGCTTATTCCCTTTTTATGGATAAAATTTAAGGTTTATTGGAAGGACCAGAGTTTGAAGAATACAGAGCGCATGCTGCTCCTAAAAGAGGAAGTAAAAATGAATGTTCAGTTGTAGGGATTGAAGAGATGGCCAGAAAGAAATCATAGAAGCCTAAGAGGAAAACTCTAATTTAAACAAGATACGAAATTTCATCCAGGGGAACTAGATATTCTCACCATGCACAGGGCCAGGAATCTCAATATTCCGAGTTTCAAGTTGATATAGGTTGATAAGGTGGGGGGTGTCACGGGACGTCGCGTGGGACTGCGCTTTACTTGTCCAAATACCCCGCGATCTTTTTCATGTTTTCTTCAACAAATTACTCTTTCCAGATGCCTCCATGACAGACCTCACAACAATTCTTCCTGACTTTCCAATCCACGAATATGTACGGATTCTTCCATCCATCGAGAAGAACCTTATTACAACTGCCGATCTCCTCACTCTTGACTGCGTTGAAATAGGAAAACGTGCTCAAGTTCCATTGCTCGATGCAAAGCGATTATGCAATGCCGTTCTTGTGGCCTTGCAGGGTAGTCTGGGTTTAGCAGAGAATGATGAAGAGCAGAAGACATCGTGCCTAAGGAAGACGGGTAATGACCTTGTCAATTCATGGAATACAATCAGCACTCTGGACCGGGACCTAGACTTCGCGCTAAAAGGTGGCATTCCCACAGGTTACATCACAGAGGTGACTGGGGAAAGGTGTGTACCCATTTCGTTCGAAGGCAAGCATAGTGCTCACGATTCTCAGTGGTGCAGGGAAAACCCAATTCCTGCTTACTCTCCTCCTGTCCGCGCAACTTCCGTCTCCAATTGGCCTTTCTAGTAGCACAATGTACATCTCAACTGAGAGCGCCTTGCCGACAAATCGTCTCTCACAGCTGCTCCGTACTCACCCTGACCTACTCGCCGCAGAGCCTAAACCAAGTCTCGACTCTATAATTAGTATCGTGACACCGGATCTCGAATCTCAAGACCACATACTCCGATTTCAGGTGCCGGTTGCCATTCGCCAGTACAAAGTCCGCCTCATAATTCTCGACTCAGTAGCCGCGAACTACAGAGCTGAGTTTGAGCGCTCTGATGTTGGAAATACGCAGTCTAGTGGTGCGAATATGGCTTATAGGAGCTCGGAATTGGTCAAATTAGGACAGTTGTTGAGAGACCTAGCCAGGGAGGAGAATATCGCTGTGGTCGTTGCAAATCAGGTTGCTGATCGGTTCTCGGGCACTGGAGGAGCTGGAGGAAGTAGTTCTGTCTTGAATAGGGCAACTCAGAGCAGCCCGTTGGCGCGGAGGGGTGCTGAGAATTTGTCAGGAAGCTTGATGAGGGAGCAGGGAGACGGTGAGGTTACAGGCGATTATAAAATTTCTTTTGAAGGTACCGCAGATCCAATGTCACTGGATCACCAACAAAGGTGGTTTACCGGCTGGGGCGACGATCCACACCCTTCATATCTTGCTATCAAGAATATGAAGACGCCGAGTCTGGGCCTGATTTGGACAAACCAGATCGCATGTCGAATAGTGTTAATTAAGAGGCCTGTTTATGGGCGTGTATTGGTTTCAGATGAAGAGACAGAGAGGGGTGAGCCAGTTTTGAGAAAATGGAGGAGGTGGCTGAAGGTGGTTTTCGCACCGCATGCCCCCCCCAGTGGAGTAGGATTAAAGGACGCGGTCGAGTTTGAGATTCTAGGAGAGGGATTGAGGACCGTGAAGAATAAAGAGAACAGCGGTGGCGAAGATGATTTGGAGACACTAGAGTAGTGCAAGTTAATGATAATGAGAGACATGAAATGCTACTATTTAGTATGGCAACATAATTCTGAAAGTGATTGGAGAAAGAGTTCTTATTTATGACAAACAACGAGCAAATGCAATATTCACAAAATCTATCAATAACAGTACTATTCATAACAACAACTCCATTACGAGGGTTACATCAAACAGGAGCATCACTAGGCTCGTTAACTACACTCTGCGGTACAATCTTTTCACCGATGGCGGGCGCAGTCAAATCTTCTTTCGCTCTGCCACCTCTCCTCTTCCTCACCAACGAGCCGAGATACCAGTTTTCTGTAACATTCTCGCTCATATCCGCCCTTCCATCCTTATCAACGTGCCTCTTCTTTGTAATCTTTACATTCCCCAAACACAGGGCCGCCACCACGCAGAGCCACATGAATGGCAATATAGAGACAAAAGCCAAAACAATACCATGCTTTGTCTTCTCTCTTTCAGCGTTTAGGGCTTCGGGAGGGAGTTGAGAGACGGCTTGTATATAGCTAGATGAAGATGCTGAATTTGGTGATATTGCGGCGCCGGTCTTGTTGTTGAACACTGTGTTCATGATCGTCATGGCGATGGTGCTGCCGAAGGGGAACGCAAATCCTACCATGGAGATTACGGAGGCTATGTTGTTGGGAAAGAATCCTATGCCGTGTAAAGAGCCCGGCATGAAGCGGAGGCCCGTCCCAGCGCCGCTCAAGGCCATCATCCCGTAAATGGTTGCGGTGTGGCCCTGGTTGAGGGCCCAGGTCAAAACACTGACTCCTGTAGCTTCGATGATGCTGCCAAGAAAGAGAGGGAGAAAGGTTTGTCGAGGATAGATGTTGCAAAATATCATGGCGAGGTAGACACCAACTAGATTAGGGGTATTAGTTTATGAGGGGGAATGAGTTCGTGATTTTTGGTCTTGGAGACAAATTAGACATATACGTACCACCGATGCCTGGAGTATAGTAGAGAAGCTGGATGCCAGCTTTACTGGGAGTATATCCTTTCACGAGCGTGAAGTAGATGTCGACAAAATATAAGACTGCGGTCATTGCTGGAAGAAATTAGCTGTGAATGTGTATATTTAGTGTTCGGCCAGGAATTTTTAGTAGGACTCGTGAAAAAAATTTGAAAAATTGGATAATAGCATTCATAAAAAAGACCACATATGGAATTGACATACCCATCCCGGTTGCGAAGTTGAGATAGAATAAAAGACCCATGTTACGTTGGGCTAGGAGCGCCCAAGGCACGGTAGGCTTCTGAAAGGGAAATCGTCGGGCGAGATAGCGTCCAGGAGCCATCATGTATTGCCAACCAACGAAGCAAACAGACAAGATCGATCCAAATACTAGTGGTACTACAACGTGAACATCATGCCATGAATACTTTGCACCTCCCCAAGTGAAAGCCAGGATGAGAAGCCCGATACCAAAGAGGAACAGAAATTGGCCACCAAAATCGATAGATGATAGTCTTGCTTTGAATCTTCGGCCTTGGCTTTGTTCAAGCTCGTCCTCTTGAGTAACTTGTCCAGTTAATGGCTGGGGCCCTAAAAGATGTTTTCTCAGCACGACGAAAATCAAAATCATTCCCACCGCTGCGACAGGTAGGTTTATCCCAAAGCACCATCTCCAATTAGTATTGGTTAGAAAACCTCCAATAAGTGGTCCAATAGCATATGACAACCCCCCAAATAGGGCGAATATGCTATTATTCTTAGAATTTTCCTGTAGTGAAACTTTATCCGCCATTATTACTCTAGTGCAGACATTGATCCCGGCTACAGATATCCCTTGTATGGCTCGGCCAAGAATGAGAACGGCAAATGTATTCAGAGGAGCTGCAATGCATAAGGAACTGCCAACCATCATGAGAAATATTGCTATCTCGATCGACGCGGTTCGACCGAAGATGTCGGCAATTTGACCCCAAAAAGGAATGAATGCGGCAGAGCAGAGATTGAATGCTGAAATAATCCAGTTCATCTGAGAGAGCTCATCTAGAATCTAAATTAATATACATATCAAATCACATCCAACTCAATGGGAATACCGACTGAAATCAGAAGCTATCCATGGCAAAGCACTTGCCACAATTGTTGTATCAAGAGCAGACAGCGCAAAGGGGAAGAATATGCCGATGATAAGCCGGATTCGATATTTTCTTGCGGTCAATTGTTCTTGCCGACATAACTGACACCGACCTCTTGAATCTCTGGCTAGGGGAGCACCAGGTTGTTGTGATGGGCTGCTTGAGGTGATTGTAGGAATATCAGGTTGAGCGTCTTGATCAGACGTCTGCTTGCCTTGAGAACTAGGGTCTCCTCGTGGCTTGCAGTCCCGTCGCACTGGGTTGGAATGGGGGCATGGAGGAGGGACCTTTTTACTAAACAAAATACCCATGGCGCTGACATGCGCTATATAAATAAGTCGGAGGTGAGGTTTGAAGGCAGGGAGTACGTGTGGCTGGAGACCGTAATCAGGCCGGAAAGAAAACGGTCATGATCGCGATAATTATTCTTCAGATATGTCACGGTCAGGAACATCTAAGAATCGGAGGATTTTCAGCCCGAAATGGTACGTTGACATGCCACTAGGGTCAGCCTTTGAGATGTGGACTTTGGCGTTGACCATTGCAAGAGGCTTGCCATGGTAACGTTGATTGGGCGTTTGCGGAGCACGTTCAGTTCAGCTTGGGAAAGGCTACAGTACTTCCGTAAAATGACAGGAGATTCTAGGCGGAAATCAGAAGTTGAAGTAAGACATTTTGATATGTGCGTTAGATTGGCCACCCCGCAAATCGGGAGTTCGCCTGTGCACTACAGTATTCTACGAGCTGAGAGCCGTCTAGGAAAATGGATATCCCGGAGGCCCGGAGGGACCTTGTACATACAGTACAATACCGTACGGGACTCTGAGGAAGGGAGGGAGAAGTTAAGGTTAAGATTAAGGTTAACACCGCCACGTGATGTTCGCCGAAGAATATCACGTGATCGGCTCAAGTTAAAATACGGTAGGCCTGATATAAAACTACACTTCTCACCGCCTGCCTTTTTCGACCCATTCGGTCTTGCGGAACCTGGGGAAGCGAGGTTGTCACGCTGTAACGTCAGGTCTACAAATGGTAATCACAGTCACATTACCAGGGCTCTGTACGGACCCGTACGAATTACAACGTACGAGTACACTCCCCAACCCCAACTCCACTCCACTCCACTCCTAGCAAAGCCTACCTGGCCTACCTAGCCTGCTGTCATCTGCTCTTGCTCGTGCTCCCCCCGACTCCAACTCTCCATACTTTTCTTTCGCATTACATTAATGTCTAACGTCTAACGCGAGATGTGTCTAACCTGGTGTCCCTCCCTTGTGACCGGTATTTGCGAACCTGTCTCTATTTAAGATATTTCATAGATTCAACTCAACATCTTGACCCCATATCCCTCACAACCTGCTGTACCTGCAACCCGCAACCCGCAATCCGGCAGCCGAGTGGCAAGATCCCAGGCTGTCACGTTGTTTTACTGATAAGGCTTTCAGTCAGCCTCTTCCGCGTCCCGGTTGCGAATCCCTCGACCTCTCTCTCCCCCCCCTCCCCCAGCACAACCCGCTCAGAGCAGCCTTTTGCCCTCCCTGTGGTCTCCTCCTATCGTTGTGGCTCCTTCGATCCGCAAATCCAAAAGATCCACCCTGTTGCAGCGTCCACTGAATGAACGACATCGGTTTCGCTCGTTCGCCTTATTATTTTCCATTCGCGGCAAAAAGCTGTGTACCAACCAAAACCTCCGCTACGCCGAGAATTCGGTTTCCCTGCTATATTCGTACGCTCCAGGAAAAGTAAGCTTCCAAATCCGATGTCTGAAAGCTAGTTTGTCTTCACATGCTCTGCTACGGATAACATTCCCCGGATATTATTTCCGCCTCTTGAGCGTTTGCTGCGTTGGTCCTTGGGAGCAGCATCGTCTCCTCCAAACAGTGAAGCCTTGCAACCCTGTCACTTACCAACACCACCCATTCAGGTCGGAATTTACACACGACGTTGGTGTAGTATTTCATCACTGTTTAAAAAAATCTGCTTTCTGATTAGCCATAATTTGAGGTGAGCAGTTTTCGTTACTTTACTTCTAGTAATCCTCCAATGCCTCTGAGCCTCGAAAGTTCGGTGGTACGGACGTTGACATTAGCTCGGCATATCTCCTAGCTAATGGGCGGTAGTGGTGGGCCATACTGCATGGTCCATCTGGCCGGTATGAGAAATATCTCTCTGTATTCGATTCTGCACAAAAATCATGCGGGGCATCCCCCCACTATGATGCTTTTTGGTGTACTTCAGTATCCCGATATAACCAAGGCTCTCGGCCACGCTGCCCAGAGGCATTCCCTCCCTCAAATTTCTCTTTTCCAAATCCATTTTCCATCATCTCGAGTGGGATGCCGTACTATTGCCTTCAAGATTGCCATTATTTCTACCGCACTGCTTTGCGCGGTTTGAATATTAGCACATCCATTTGTCCGCTTCACGCTTGAAAGGCACCTGCTGACTAAGATGCCTTCATTCACAACTCAAGTTCGTACTTTTACAGTACCAAAATCGCTGAACGAGTCGTTGGCTGTTGGGGCGGGTATGCCTCAGATGGCTTCGGATTCAAGTCCGTCTCTTGACGGAGCCAAAAAAGCCAGTGATGGATTCACGAAAGATCAGAGAGATCCCCTCTCAAGTAATCAACCACACCACAAACAAGGGATCACGTTTGCAGCACAGGATAAACTACCCAAGCTGCCCATTCCGGAACTGGATAGTAGTATGACCAAATATTTGGCCGCCTTGAAACCTCTTCAGACACCAAGAGAGCATGCCGAGACCCAGCAAGCCGTAGAGGAGTTCGTAAAGCACGAAGGACCGGATTTGCAGGAGAGGTTGAAGAAGTATGCTACCGGAAAGACCAGCTATATTGAACAATTCTGTTTGTACAATCTATCCGTGTTAGAGAAATGCCTACTAATATACGTCAAGGGTATGACTCCTACCTGAATTTCGATAACCCCGTCGTTCTTAATCTCAATCCTTTCTTCCTTCTCGAAGATGATCCGACTCCAGCCAGGAACAATCAAGTGACTCGCGCGGCGTCGTTAGTCGTATCGGCGTTGTCTTTCGTCCGTGCCGTGAGGAGAGAGGAGTTGCCGCCAGACACTGTACGAGGTACGCCTCTATGTATGTACCAGTATTCCCGGTTATTTGGCACTGCTCGTGTTCCTACCGAGAATGGCTGCCACATCGGCCAGGACCCTGACTCGAAGCATCTCGTCGTTCTTTGCCATGGTCAATTCTATTGGTTCGATGTTTTGGACGAAAATTCGGACCTGATCATGACTGAAAAGGATGTATCCATCAATCTCCAGACCATCGTGGATGACGCTCAGCAAACGCCAATTCAAGAAGCAGCTAAGGGTGCTCTTGGTGTTCTCAGTACCGAGAATCGAAAAATATGGTCAGGTTTGCGAGATGTAATGACAAGGGAAGAAGGATCTAACAATGCAGACTGTCTTGGAATAGTAGACTCAGCTTTATTCATTCTATGCTTAGATTATACGGAGCCCGCATCAGGGGCGGATCTTTGCCAGAACATGCTTTGCGGGACGAGCCAGGTGGAGAAGGGTGTACAGATTGGGACTTGCACGAATAGGTGGTATGATAAACTTCAAATCATTGTTTGCAAGAATGGCAGTGCAGGTATCAATTTCGAGCATACAGGTGTCGACGGTCATACAGTCCTTCGGTTTGCTAGCGATGTTTACACAGATACTATTCTACGTTTCGCTCGCACTATTAACGGCCAGGCTCCTAGTCTTTGGGCGTCAACTAGCCCAGATCCCTCGAAAAGAGACCCAGCCAGCTTTGGGGATGTCAGCACCACTCCACATAAACTCGAATGGGATATGGTTCCAGAACTGAGTATAGCTTTACGATTCGCCGAAACTCGGCTCGCGGACTTGATTCAACAAAACGAATTTGAAACTTTGGACTTCGGTGCCTACGGCAAGAACTTTATGACTTCTATGGGGTTTTCGCCGGACGCTTTCGTACAGATGGCTTTCCAGGCTGCTTACTACGGATTATATGGCCGCGTTGAGTGTACATACGAACCGGCAATGACCAAGGTCTTTCTTCACGGTCGCACGGAAGCTATCAGGACTGTTACGCCTGAGACTGTGGACTTCGTTCAGACATTCTGGGCCGAGAATCCGCCGCAACAAAAAGTTGATGCTCTCAGGAAGGCCTGCCAAATGCACACTGCCAATACTCGGGAATGTTCAAAAGCTCAAGGGTGCGACCGTCACCTTTATGCCCTTTTCAGCGTCTGGCAGAAGGCTCTTGACGAGGATGGAGCCGAAGCAGCAAGCAGCAACGGCTTGAGCAGCAATGGATATTCTAGTCCAGTAGAAGGCACTTCAGAGAGAGACCCGGCATCTGTTGTGGGCAGCCCCGGTAGGAACTCTATCCTCTCCGCAGAAGGTGATGATGTGCGAAGCATTCGTTCTAATGGTCACCGGAACCGAGGCAATTCGTCACCATCTCGTGGGCAGCATAGCAGTATGCCGATGTTATTTGTTGACAGCGGCTGGGATAAACTCAACAACACGATCATCTCAACTTCAAACTGCGGCAATCCGTCCCTCCGACACTTCGGATTTGGACCAACCACTGGAGATGGTTTTGGTATCGGTTACATTATCAAAGACGAAGGAATTAGCATTTGTGCAAGCAGTAAACATAGACAAACTAAACGTTTCGTTCATGCCCTTGAGACCTATCTCTTAGAGATTCGACGGATCCTGCGCGCAACTCAAAAGAGAGGAACGAGTCCAAAGGCAAGCCGTGTACGGGAGGCCAGCTCAGCTCGGCCAACGATGGGAAGCAAAGCCAAGTCAAGGGGGAGAGTCATCAAGGCTCACGATACGGGGAAGAAGACGTCTGGCAGCATAACCCCAGTCGATGATAGCTCGGCTATAAGCGATGACGAAGGGTTAGGCGGATGTAAGTTTTCTCACTATTTTCCAGATCTCTAGGGTTTTGACTGACGACGAACAGATGGCTTCTTCGATGCAGGCATGCTCCTGCAGGCTCTAAAGGCTAGAGGAGAAGGCTTAGACGACGGCTCTATGAAGGGATCTGAGCGTGGGGTGAACAACGCGAGGAGAAGGGAGATCGGCAAGAAGCTTAGGTTGAGTGAGTATTGAAGGAATGTAACTATGGGGGTTTTCACTTAGGTAGGACGAGCATCAGCGGGTGGAGGAAAGGATTTTTTGGGATTGAGCGAGGGGTTGAGAATTGTCATTTGAGTATCACGAAGTCGCAACCATTTTTGTAGCGGGACCCGTTTTGTAATATTCCTATATATAGTCCTCTTTTCTTGAGCAAATGATACGATGTCATGCCGTCTGTGGGATATCTGCCATCCACCAGTTTCGAAAGTCGGCACCTTCCTTTTGGTTCTGCCTTTCTGTGTGGGAGCGGTGTATCTTGGGCCGTCGATACGAAACGGGCCATTGGCCGTCATATGCGAGACCTCACGCGTGGAACTGGATCGCGGTTGAGCACCGCATATTGGATCACAGAATGGAAGGATTCAGGACGAGGACGAGGAAGAGGACATTACCGATTAATCAAAATCAAAATCAATTACCGGAAAATAATGATGGTGATAATATTATTATTATTATTGGTCCCACCTATCACCCCTCCTTTTATCTCGCTAAAGGTAGCCAGCCGACTTCGCATATCCTCTGTGCATGGAGAAGAAGAAAAGGGCACGCCAATAAATAAAATTACTATGTCGAGGCTTACAGTCGGGAGGAAATGGGACAGTTTGTAGATGTCATATTAGGAACTGAGCGTGGAGCGGAGGGGTGACACGGGGATCAGATGGAAAAGAATAAAAGACGAAACGGAGGCGGGTTTCGTTTCGTTTGGTTTTTGCTGAGCGCGTGCGAGGGTTGGGACGAGAATAGCTGAGCTGGGTCGGGTTGGTGACATTGTTTGCACCTGTGATGCAGGTACGGTACTGTACTGTGCGTTTGTGTGCGGCTAGAAAACGAATTGTACCGAATTATGCAGGCTACCGCAGACGGGGGGTTGCGCCAGAGATTTGAGGAGAAAAAATACTTCCGTGAAATTGAAAATTGAAGATATCACGTTGGAATGGAAATTGCAAAGCCGAACACGTGACATCATCCGTTCCTGCCCCGGTGGTTCCTGAGGGGAAAGTCTCCTCTTTTCATCTCTTCGGCCTCATTCTTTTCATCTCTTTCCATCTCCAAAGTACCTCCGTACCTCCCAGAAGTCCCCTCTCTCATCATCTCACATCCTTCAATTCCCGCCCACACCAACTTGCAGCCAGTGCGCACCCCAACTGCTATGCCATGTACACGAGTCCCTGACCAGGCCTGACCTGACTCCGGTTCCCGAGGCGGCGAGTCGCTGACGCTTCATGGCGTTCATTCTCGGCCCCTGGCGCCGCGCCCCCCCCCCCCACCCTGGCCTGCAGTCCTGGTCCGGATCCCACACGACTCACGACACGAAAGAGAAGTACGAGTCCAGGCTGGTCGAGAACGACTGAATCGCGATGGCACTTGCGAATGACTGTACGAACTCTACTCCGAACTACAGTCTTCTGTATGATCTCATGTATGGGCTCCCTCGTGCGTGCTCGCGTTGGATGTACAGAACTGTAGGTGTTCGTCCAATCTCCACAGTGATCCTCGAAACACCCGCAAGATACATACTTCAAAACGACTACTGTACTCATCTGGAAGGGTACCCCGTGTGCGAAGGTCAGCCAAGTGACCTCCGACAGACCTTTTTTCGTAGCACGGAGAAGTGTGTTTGTGAGTTTTCTTCTCTACATCCATGCGTCGATCGCCACCTTGCACCAGCCATGTCTGGTCTAGCCTCAGGGGCGACGCCGCTGGTCTTCTGCAGGTTTACACCTTGGGGCTCCGAGGCACATCCACTTGGTTTCAAACCCTCACAGCAGCAAATGGGAATACAGCAATGTTGGCAGAGGATCCACGTTGAGATGAAAAGTACCCATCATAGCCATCAACGTACGCAAGCCAGGGACCCACGGAAGAAAAAAAGGAGGCGCGAACGAAGCTTGTCTACTTGACAGTCCGCCAAGCTACGACCGAAGAGGATATACACCCCATGGCCCATTACATGGCAAGCCTGGTTCGAGATCCTGCGGCCTTTGGCTGAGGATGATGCTAGTGCTCCATGATGCGCTGTGCACACCCGGGCCCTGCTTCCAGACCAGTATGTTTGCAGGTGCTTGAAACTCTGAATTTGGGTGATGAGATCCTCGCTCATACAGTATTTCGTGGGCTCGGGCTACCAAGATGGTCCACCTTGCCCAGTCACCGCCGCCGCCTATTGGCGTCGGTGGGAACTACATATACATTCAATCCTGCTGTTTTCGCTATTCCCTACCTTCAACCGTCTTTTGGGTTATCGTTCTTTACATTCGCACTTGAGGTTGCGCGGGATATGTTCAATTTTTTTTGACTCCCATTCCTATAGTACTGCAGTACTACTACTCGTCATTCACTGTTGATAGAGTCAACTCAATTCTAAACTCAAGTTCACAAAATAGCAACACTTGACCAATCCTTTCAAGAGAGCATTCGAGTAAAGAGCACTCTTTACTGTTCCATCTTCAAAGAACTTCATCGAAAATTACCTATACGCTCAAGCATCTTTCACAATGCGTTTTACCTTTTCAAGCCTCGCCTTTTTGGCAACCACTTTGCTGGTCAAAGATGTTGTTGCTGGTCGATATGATGTTCGTAAGAGAGATATGTATATGGTTACAGAGAGTGTGGTTGTCAATGAGGAGGTTTATGTTACAGAAATGCCAGATGGAACTTATGAGACGGGTGCTCCAGTCGCAGTTACTACTGTTGTTGTTGAAGGGGTGCCATTCTTGGTCTCGGACTCAACTGTTACTGCCACTACCACGAGTATGGTAGTTGTAATCCCATCCGATTCAGCACCAACCTCGTCTTCATCCTCATCATCTTCCTCGTCCTCGTCCTCATCAACATCGTCATCTTCTTCATCCTCACCCACTCCAACTAAGGCTGCAGCAGTCTTCATCGAGGAAACATCCAGCTCAACACCGGCCCCAGCTCCTCCCACAAGCTCTATTCCAGCACCAGCACCAGTAGCTCCAACCACCCTCGCGACTGCTGTCAAAAGCGCTGCACCCGTCGCCAGTGCCGTCAACAGCGTCAGCAGCGCCGGTAGTGGAGGCAAGCGTGGACTCGCCTTCAACGATGCTTCCCTTCTCTCTAGCTTCCTCACCAGCGGCGGTCAGATCACATGGTGTTACAACTGGGGCGCCACTACCTCTACTGTTCCCTCCAGCCTTAGTTATGCCCCTATGCTTTGGGGCCTCGGTTCTCATACATCAGGCTGGAGCTCCACCGCACAAAAAGCCATCAACAACGGTGCTACCCACCTCCTCTCTTTCAACGAACCAGATCTCAACACACAATCCAACCTCGATTATAACACGGCCGCATCCGGCTACAAGCAATACATGCAGCCTTTCGCTGGTAAAGCCAAGCTCGGTGCCCCAGCTGTTACCAACGGTCCCTCTCCGATGGGTCTTGGCTGGCTCAGCAACTTCATCGGGGCATGCACAGATTGTACCATCGACTTTGTCTGTATCCATTGGTATACAGGTGGTGACGCAAGCGCATTCAAAGCCTATGTTCAACAAGCCTATACAGCCGGTGGAAACCGTCCTATCTGGATCACGGAGTTCCAAGGGGAGGGAGATGATGCCGCTCAAGCAGCCTTCCTCGAAGAAGTTATACCGTGGTTGGATAGCACAGACATGGTGGAAAGATACGCTTACTTCATGGCGGCTGATGGATTCCTCCTTTCCTCTGGGACCACCCTCTCCGCCGCTGGTTCCGCATTTATTTCTGCGTAAATACACAGCAGGGGTCTAGTTCAGCGGGCGTAAGATGTTTTGGAAAGACGCGAGACTTGGACCCAGAAACCTTAACATTCTTTTGTACATATTTTCCTGAATTACTAGAAAAGCATGGGTTGAAATAACCCAATGGAGAAATTAGACCTGGACTTTTCTTAACTGTGTGACCTACAACATGTATAATAGCGCATTTACTTGTTTGCATATAGACTTCTTTTGGATTCCAAGATCTTCCTGAAAGTTATATCTCTCAGCTTATCTCAAGCGGGAATTTTCTCCATTCTAACATCTGGCGGACCACTTAGTGATATCAAAGTAAATCCTTAGAATATCTTCACAATCCAATCCACTCTATTCCAATCTGGTTTGGTCCCGAGGCTAAGACTGCGTTCTACTTCAGCACGACTCACACGGAATAATAGCTCAGCGCACTTCATCCCCGGTCTCTTTCTCAACCCCCCTGTGCGATTATGTCTCGCTTACTTGCGCTTGCTCTCCCCCTACCTACAGCCAACTCACTCTACTGTAACAACGAACACCAGACCAACCCAAAATAGTGAAACACCCACCAACAAACAACCAACCCACCGGCTCATTTCTCATCCCCCCCTCCCTCCTCCGTCTATTGAACAATTTTCTGTTGCATATCGCATTTCGTGTCTCAGCCACTCAGAAGCTTTTTTTTCGCCGATTTTTCTTGGCTCGATGTCCGTGAGTGAATGCTTGTCTGCCTGTCGTCTCGAATATAAGGCAACCATATATTTCTAAGCCTTATCATTTAATAAGACTCGTTGTCCCTGTTACACAGTGGATGGGGGGAAAACCAGAAAGAAGAAAAGAGGGTCCCTTTCAGCCAAGTATTGTTAGAAACAATTTTTGCTCAATAATGGCTTTTGAGCTAACTTATTTTTCACCCCTCTTTATATCTCGCATACACCACTTCCCGTCCCTGTTCCTCGGCCTGCATTGTCTCCGCAGCAGCCTCGCCTTGGGAGATGGTTGCTTTTTGGGCCACGCAACAATAATGCTCACTTTTTGATAGGACGGGCGGCTGAGGTGCTTGTGCTAAGGCACTTATTTTTGGCATGAATGGAAAAAAAGAAAAAAAGGAAATGGGGACAGGAATCAAATGATAAGTGACCAACGTTTTTGTCGCACATCGCATTTTTTAGTCTTGGTCCGGGAGAGCGATGGTGAGACTGTAGCTGGTTTGGTTGACCTTAGTGTATACTTTCTCTCTTATGCCTGCAGATTGGGGGTATCAGGAGAATTGGATGCCCATAAAAATTGTGGAACAAATAAAAATTTCCTCTCAAATTCCTTTCTAGGTATTCTTTAATATCTCTTTGTTAAAGACCTTTTATATTTTAATCGACAAAAAGATGTTGCTCTACCTTGCTTGCCGCTTCAATTGTACAGAGCTCACTACTCTTCAGTTAAGCGAGGCTGCTATAATATGAATTCTTTATAACTTTGATGAATTATATTCGATGATATTATAGAACCAGGTTAATATGATATTGCATCCAAAATTAGAAAGCGGTATGTCTTTTAAAATATATTTGAATACATTTTAAGTTTTTCTGTCAACTTTGTCTCTTTGGTTAGCTTCTATTGTTTGATGTTGCGTTCCTTTATGAAAAGCCCTACAGTAGCAAGAGGCACATACTCTGCCCTGTAGCTATCTAAATGACACCGGATTTCTTCTTGGGGGTTCCCAGTTTACTCTTAACTACCATCATCATTCTCATTCAGTGCCCAACGTACGGTTAAATGGCAGATTAGCCGGCAGTCATGCGTTGGCTTTGAGTAATACCCTGTATCTAACAAGACATAGTTTAAGCTTTAAATTCATCCAGTATCCATGACGTCAATGAAAGATCGCCGTCGAGGACATCAAATTTGCACGTACCAATGAACCAAGTTGGCTTCTGACGGAACATATTATGTATTACTACTCATCGCAAGTATGAAGCATGTAAAAGCAAACAGCAGAATCGCAGCCCATAAGCATTCAAATCTCAGTTCTCCAATCTAATACAGAATCTCCATTCACAGCCACCCCTTAGGAGACTCTCCTTCCCCCGTCAACCTATCCATCAAAACCCCTTCAATACCTTGCTCTTACATATCCACCATTCTGGACTTTATCACTGAAAATGCCAAACGCGTCCCTAGTGATCGGAATGCCCCTTCTTCTCAAACCCTTGCGGTGGTAGTACACATAGATCAGGTAGAAGGCGTGAAAATGGCCGGGGATATATCTGTCGTTGTCAGCATTCCATCTCACCATTTATCCCACAGACCCCCAAAAGGCTCTTGATCTAGATAACTAGCGGTGCTGGAAAAGAGAAAGAAAAAAGCTAAGAAGATATTTAGTCGTACCCTAGGATTACTAGCAAGATGTTGACTAAAAGATCTCCTCCGCAACCTGCCACGATGAGGACCCCGAGCGGAGGAACTGTACATCACGTCAGCTTGACCTTTTCTCTAGGTATATCTAAGGACCTGGTGTTTCCAAACAAATTATTGTGATGATAGCAAGAAGGAAAAGTGAACAGAAACCCATGATTGACCTCTTCCTGCTCGGCTCTAGGCTAGTCGCTTAAAAAGGGGGGCGAATATCACTGAAAGCGATGGCTGGGTTGAGATGGGGCGTTTTGGTCTTCTTAATGTGAAGATTTCTAGATGAGAGTTGAAGTTGTATGCTCAAGGCGAGTTGAAATGTTGATGTGTGGACCTTATGACCTTTATCTGGTCATGCGATCTTCTTATTTAGACATCGATTCACTAACACGTGATCAAGCGAATTGATGAGAGCTGCAGCCTGTTACAGATTATGTGGATAAGTATAAAAAGTGGTGATCTATAGTTTATATTCCGAGTTTCATTCGTACCAAGAGAGAACTTCTCTGTATGCGGTGGCATTTAAATATGTGCCGCTTTGGTTTAATACATCTCGCCTCAGTGGGCTCTCACCACACATCATTGAGACTGCATGTCTCTTGCTACAGTTATGAAGATAGTATCCACATCTCATTATTGTCTTCATGATTAGGGATATATATATCACTGATAGATCCGACTAGTATTGATTACCACTACTATGCCGCACTCCAAAACTCGCGCCTCGACTTCCTTTGGTAGACTTATGAAATTCCAGTTTCGTATCGGGAGGCATGATAACTATAGGCAACTTCATTATTTTAGCTCTCAAACTTCATTATTTCTATCCTCATGTCCATCTCTGATATCTTTAACAATGAATATTGGTAGTGGGTCTTGAATTATCATGGGTTCTCGGTGTACAGCTAAACTAGAGATAATTCTGAATTTATTGAAGAAAAGAACAAAGAAGTTGGCAAGAAACACAAGGGAGGACTTTATTGCATGACTTCAGATGCGTGTACAAATCTTAACTTAATCATAGTGCGACAACATAGTACTCTAAATAGCTGTTTAATTTAACGAAATGAAGTCTACTTGTTTTCATTTGGGTAGTTGCTTCTGCAAGAGAATAATGATAGAATACAACCTGTAAATTCAAAAAGCAGTAGGTGAGTAGGCAACTGATTCTAGATATGTGGCTAAATTTGGGCTTTCAAGAAAGTAAGAGTTTTAGACTCCAAAATACAAAACCTGGCAATTCTCTGCAATACATTCATTGAAACTACCCAGCTGATCTTTCGAGCTAACTAAGGCTTTTCTTGAACAACGCATGCGACCGTATCATTTGTACAGCAATCATAACAATTAATGGAATTTTACGTCTATGGAACTGGGATTTCGCCAAGTGCAAGTCATTTACTTTTGGAACGCACTCCATCCACTTAAGTCATGTGGAGTTGGGCTTTTGACAGTGGATATGAGCCTGATAGTCAAGAAAACTACTAGGCCAAAAATCCTGGGAGTCACCGAGTTTTGAAAATATGGACAAAAGTCTGGACAACCAAGTATGATTGAGTTATTGCATAATCAACCTGACTGTGTGATGATAACAAAGATGAAAAGTACCAGGCAGTAAGCATCAAACAGACACTCAGAAAAGACCAGGCAAAGAAAAGTCAAATTCCGATCCCCAAAGTTCCCCATGCACACGCCAAATCAAGCACGCGATCTCCCAACCCATCAGCCATTAGGTAACTATCCCCCATCGTGTAGTTCAAAGCTTTGCTGTGGTGTACGTGCCTAAATTCCCGAGAGCAAGATTGCGAAGGTTCGAATGCAGATGAGCTCTCCCCGGAAAAAAAAACAAGCGATCTAATGCGCGGGGAGGGAAAGGAAACCATTGCGTTCGTATCAACAAATACAGGATGAAGAGTTCTCTTAACAGCAGCCACCTGCTGATCCTGACTGCACACCTTGTCCTTGTCCAACTTGCACTGTAGGTTTGTTATTTGCAGTGGTTGTGCCCATTCTTTCTTTAATTTGACGCGCCATGGTCAAGAAGGCTTGTTCAACGTTGCTGGCATTCTTGGCCGAGGTCTCGAGGAAGGGGATGCCAAGGCTGTCGGCAAATTCCTGAGGAAAGAATTATGTTAGTCATTTACATAGGCATAGACTACACATGATTCAGGTGCCTCATGTGATGCTAAGCAGGTGACTCTAAACATGTGATAGGACATACCTTTGCGACTGTGTACTCCACAACCTTCTTGTCTGACATATCACTCTTGTTGCCTACGAGTAACTTATTGACACCCTCTGTGGCATATCTGTCGATTTCTTGGAGCCATTGCTTGACGTTGTTGAATGAATCCATATCGGTAACGTCGTACACAACACAAATACCATGAGCCCCTCTATAGTAGGATGATGTGATTGTTCGGAAGCGTTCTTGTCCAGCTGTGTCCCACTGCAGATATGTTAGTTACGATATTGAGTCTCGGAACCAAGCAGCTGATCCTTACAATCTGTAGCTTCACCGTCTTGCCATCCAACTCGATCGTTCTGATTTTCTGCCAAGAGTCAGCTTTGATCCTGCCTAGATCCTGGGCAAAATCATACAAAATCAACACCAATGGTTGAGATATAGCTCTCCGTGTATGTGTCATCCGCAAATCGCAGTAGCAAGCAAGACTTTCCTACGCCCGAATCTCCGATAAGCAGGAGCTTGAAGAGGTAGTCGTATCTGTCAAGATTGTGAGTTACACTATGTCAAGATTCTAGGGGAGGGTGGTAGCTGCTCGAGCCAGTATATTTCTGCTCGAGGGGCTTATGAAGGAAAAGACTCTGTAGCGCAGAATAGTTAGTGGCATGTTTGATAGGCAGAGTACAGCTGTTTGAAGAGGCTCTTGGAGTATGACGTTGTGGGAGGACATACCACTCTGGATTCATGGTGATGGCTAGTTATCTGGCTGGGAAAGAGTTCGAGGGCAGGGTGAAAAACCTGAGATGGAGGTGCGATGAAGTTGTTTGGTTTCTTTTTGGAGATGGAATCCAAGGTATTGCGACTGGGAACCTTTGAGAGCCTGACGACGTCTCAAGAAGACCCCCGGACGCTAATGAAGCACGTGATAAAATACCACTCCCTTGTTCCTCGGGATTTCCACCATCATGTAAGCAAAGGAAATTCTTTAACCTCAAAAGCCAATTTCTAGCTCAATCCTATTCACTTAGGGATAAGAGCAAAGGCAAGGGCAAGGATCTTTGTCTCTCGTTTTCGGGGATTTGCGACTCTTCTACATGCAGTTCCACTAAGACCTGTCCTGTGTTGTTCACTAACCGATTTTATATTGCCTGTTCGATAAGGGACAAGCTCTCCCTAGCAATAATCGGCTTTTGGCCTGGCTTGTGAACAACAGAGAGGAGAACGCAACAACACAGCAGCCTAGAGCGCCCACCACTGCGGTCTTGATGTCTCTTGAACCTGAGTCCAAATATTTAGGCTGATGTCGCAAACTTCCTGCCTTTTACGCTCCGCTCCACATAATGTCTCCAAGTTTCCCCCCATCATCTTGAGCTGTCGACCGCGGCGTACTTCCCTTCACCAAACAAACACCACACCGAGATGTGTACCAGGAGCCCTTCTAGAACCAAAAGCTCTCCCCGTCGTTTGGTTTAATGGGTCCACACCAAACTGGAGCATCCCTCCAACCGGCGAGCCATCCAAACCAGACGAACGTAAATTAAAGCTTGGGAAAAGCAAGTCTCTCCCTCGTATCTTTATCCTTAACTGGTAGCTGACGTTTGGTTTAGCTCTTCGGATACTTCAAGAACGGCTCCCAACTTTACTCCAATCGCCCCTCCCACAAGAAATCCTTTCTCCACAAATAACCCTCCACCTCTTCCCCTCCACCCACCCCCATCTTCCCACCGTTACGGGAAGAGTTGCATACTCTGCCGCCCTATGGACTTCTCCTATAGCATGGGGACGTGTCCCAATTGTGGGAAATGTCGAGCTTGAAATTCTCTCAGAGCGAATGATTAAGTCGTCTACAGTCTCAAACTCGCGACTATCGAACGGCTCCGAGAAATTGATCGTTCGGTGGAGCACAATAGGCAAGACTAAAGGGAAAGGCACAGGCGGATTCTATAAAGGGATTGGAGCCACTTATGATATGGACAAGATCACCGAGTGGTTAGGAGGTGGAAAGGGTGAGGACGATAGCAAGGAGTTTACAGGACTATTTATTTTCGAATTTGACGGGGAAGGGAGGATTGTCAGTCATACCATTGAACACGCACAAGAAGGCGGGAATTGGGAAATGGGGGTTGGGGCTAGAGTAGTGGGGCTGACAGACTGGCTACTAGGTGGCATGAAGAAAAACGGGCAGGACAGTACCCCTTGCCCGGCTTTCTGGGCTGGTAACAGCGATAGGGATGGCCAAATCATACAACGGTAGAGGTAATAATGGTACCATGTTACGATATGGCTATGTTTGATGTTCGATGTTTGAAGTAAAGGATTGTTCGGGGATTGAGGTTATTGGTCAAATGTTGATAAAGACTTGTACAGGAATTGAACATACACACCACTCACAAGAGAAAGCTTAAATAAATACCCATTCAAATATTACCGAGTGTTGAAGTGCCATGTTTCGTTATAAAAGAGGATACAAGTCCACATACTCCTTTGTGCTAATTTCAGCATACTTGTCTCATTCATTCTCGACGTTATGGGTGTCACTGTCGAACTCGATTGCAGTTGACCAGGGCTACTAGTAACATTTTCTGAGTTGTTTAATAATCTTGGATCATAAATTTATTATGACTGATCTCTACATATAAATTGAGTAACTATCTCAAGCTGTGTGGTATTAAGTTTATCCATAATAAGCACTCCAAGCCCCCATTCCAAAAACAGAACTCTCTCAACTCGAGGAAATAAAAAGCAAGGAAACGGAACAGCCAATTAACTAGCCCATTATCCAGTCTTATGCTCAAACGAGCGTGTACAATCATGCCCCGAGGAAGCTATCAGGCCAATCCAAGCCATTTCAAAGCTTTCTTTTTATCCCCTTTGATTTCCTCTTTTTTAGCCTCCGGCGCCAGCCTCTGCATGGCCCTTCCCAAAATCATCCTGTCATATGCATCATCTTCACTGTCATCCTCTCTAATATAAAAGTTTTCCCAATCTTTATCCTCTTCTCTTAATCTCCTTTCCCTTGTCGTGTTTGTTGTTTTAGCTGTCCTTACTGAAGATGCGGTGCTAGTTGAATGTATCCGTCTAGGGGAAGTTGGATGGTGAGAACTTCCTGTGAGGCGGTTGATTTTGGACTGTTTGCAATTTGGGAAAAGTTGATAGTTTGGCTCGCGATCTCCTGATCCAGCAGATCTAGGTGTTGGTGGTAAGGGTGGCCTCTCGATGATCACTGGTTTAGTTTCTGCTTCAGGTGTGTAAAATGATGACGCTTCCATGAGTGATCGCCATATACCAGAGAGGAACGTGGTGATTTCGGAATCCGTTGCTGTACTAGGAAGCAAGAAGTTGGCCTTCGCAAAGGAAACTCTACCCGCGTCATGATCCTTGGTTTGAGAGGCTATAGAAGAGCGGAGAGAACTGGTTCGAGAACCCTTTCTGGGAGTGCTGATCGAGCCGGCTCGTGATCGATTCATGGAATTGAGGCGGCTATGATTACGGCTTGCTACTGCATCATTCGAGAGAATATGCAACTTGGTAGGGGTGCGGGGACGTGATATTGAAGGGGGGTCAGAAGCCAGGGAGTCTATGATACCTGCTATTTTGAAGAGATCACTGCCTAGGAGTTTTCGAAGGGCCAGAATAGTCGCCAGGTGACTGCATGGATAGTGGAGAATCAGCAGCCGAGTGCCATCGTTGGTTGCCAAAAATGCTTCAATCTGAGGAACGAGTAATGCAGCGAGGACTGATGGGCTAGAAAGTGGATCGAAATTACTGTCGGTATCGGGTAAGAGACTAGAGCAGCTCTGCATCACATTTGCGATCAAGTATCTAGAAAGTCAGCCCAGAAATTTAAGATGTTAAGCGTAACATGCTTACCTGATATCAAGCTTCCCACTTCGGCTGAGGCCGTCTCTTTTAGTACCCAACCTTTCCACTTGGCCGGAGATTTGAAGGAAGAAGTCTTTTTTAACACCATCTTCATACCCTAAGGCTATAATTTTGTCCACAGTGCTCTCCTCATTTCCAGTATCCGAACTCTCGTCGTTTCTGAACACTGGTTTCCATAATCTATTTGCTTCAGGGGCCACAGGATAGAAATGCTGAGTATATCCATTCTCTCCTTCGGGAAAAAGTGTGTTAAGCAAGCGACGGAGCGAATTTTGGATATCGACTGCATTATTATAGTTGACAGGAGAAAATTTGATGAATTTATGGGTGATGTCAATGTTTGATAGGGGAGGGGTCATCGAAAGTGTTGGAGGGCTGACATTTGCACTAACACTTTCAACACCTATCGCCATCTCGTTAGGCCACTGTCGTTTGATGTCCGGTGGATAAGAATCATTGGGAGAATATGAAGGATATTCCTGATTTCTGACACATCCAAAGTCATGGGTTTCAGCTGCAAGATGTGAATGTGGCCTGACGACGGGCACATATCCTTCGGAGTCCTGGCTTGAAACAGATCTTGGTCCTATTGATGATTCGTACTCTTCCGAAGGCGTTTGAGATACGTTCACTTCCGAGGAAGAAACAATGGGGTAACTTCCCGTTTGGTATGACTGTATGATGAAATCCGAAATTTTGTTGGCATTATCGGTGTGAATAACCATATCCTCAGTCAAATAAAAGACAGGAGCAAAAGGCTCAATCGTTGTATCCTCTCCGGACTCGCTTCCAAGGATTTGAGAGCTAGTGCTACGATCAATGACCAAGGAGGGACTGGGTTGATTAAGTGAGGTTCCTGGTATCAAAGGCCCATCTAGATTATGTGACTTCCAAATAGTGGTTTCTGATGCTCGAACAAACGTTGTTTTTGGGAGTGTTTGGAAAGCTTTTGAATCTTTCCGTGTACTCGAGGTGGAAGATGGGCTCCTCGGGTGATATAAGGATCTCGTATATTTGAGGGGCCGCGCCGGACTAGTTTGAAGGCAGCTCGAGTTACTCCGATGAAAATGGTCCACCGATCGTGATCTTCGCAATGGTGGTTTCGACGAAGCTGAATGCACGTCCACAATACAAGCTGTCCCAAATTTGAAATTTGGGGAATTGCTTACTGAAACAAAGGAGCCGCTCAAAGGAGAACGAATATCGGTATTGTTGTCTTCGATATTATCAAGGTCATCCGACTCCTTGATAGATTTGTTGCAGGAAGGGCTGACCTCATTGCTAGGTCCGAACGTATATCGGTTTTTATTGGGAGATGTGCAACGATTTGGTACGGTCAACACGGTGGTAACAATCTCATCATCAGGATGAGTTGCAAGCTCCTCTCTCTGTGTTTTGCCCGACTCTTCGCTATCAGATTGATGCTCTGTTGAAGTTGAATATAGGCCTGTTACACTGGGTACATGCATAGAACCCATTGGAGCTTCAGTAACCGAGAATTTGTTTTTGGAGAGCTGGTCTTCTTCTGTGGCGGTCCCTGGTTCCAATTCAGCACTTTCTTTGTCGAGAGAATCGGCGGCTTTCATTGCCACTGTCCTTGGGTCCTCGTCCATCTCGCCAATTGTTTCGTCACTTTCATAACTCGGCAGTTGGGCTTGCTCTGCTTCTAGATGGGGAGTCTTGTTTCGTCTCGTCAAACCCGTCATCCCATCTTTCATGATATCCTTGAATAATTCCTCAGCTCTCCAAGCATCCCCATCTGTTATATGTTCGGCTATCTTTGCTATGCATGCGACCTGTGCACCAACAGTCCCTCCATTCATGAAAACAAGCCTCGGGTGCGAGATGGTTGAGGATTTTAGGAAAGATCGTGCCAGTTGAACTCGTTCTGTCAAGGCTGTGTGCACTTTCCGGATGAATCCTTCAGCATGAAATCCATCTTCCTGGAGTTCCGTAGAGAAATTCTCGAGAAGAGGAGAAGGTAAAATCAATATCTTCTGGGACGGCGGTAATAACCGCAATTGCGTTGATATCGCGTCGGTATCACCCTCAAAAGAGACCAGCTTTCCGTTTCTCTCTTCCGGCTCTAGCCCCATTGCTTTAGGAATTTGTAACAAGATATTGATTTGGGACCGGTTTTGGGTAGCTTTCTCCTAGAAAATGAAACTCGAGCTTGCGAATATGATTCAGCGGGCCTCAGGCGGAACGGTTGGTAGAAGAGAATGAACGGATGTGAAGTTGACAGTCTAGGACATTACTTCGTCCTGGTGCTGAAAGAATATCTGAGAGAGCTCATAGAAAGAGATTTCTACAGGAAGAAGAGACTTGATGCGAGTAGGTGAGAAAAAAATGACACAGGATAGATGCAGGATACTGGAAAATGATGAAAGCAGAGCGACTGCAAGGGGTGCATATGCGTTTGCGTTTGCGGGACTCGACCAGTTTCCACATCCCCAACTTTTTCTGGTAAGAGGCTGCTTGGCGCCATGATTTGTTAAAGTTGGAAATTCATGTCCCACATCGCCCTGGCTAACGGGCTAGGAGGGGGACAACTTAACTCAACAAGGTGGTGGCTGGTGGTGGTGGTAATACAAAGAGCCGGGCCAGACGGCAATAGGTGATGTGATACATGACATGTACAGTACTGTACATCAGACCCCGGCCAGCAGAACAAATTTCCGCGATCGTTCGGGAATCTGACAATAAGCCTGCCCAAGCCACAGGTTCTTGAATGGGCCAGGGGAGCAAGGGCCAATGAATGGGGATTGTAGTGCACTTTCGGTGGAGAGTAAGGTTTAAGGCCACCAGTTCGGTGCGATGGAAAGCTTCATGCCGTTTGACGCAACCTCGGCCATGGCGATGGGCGCGTGGTAAAGCATTCTTATCTGTCTAGTCTATCGTACTATTGGGCCGGTACAGTACGGTACTGGATGTTGCGATGGACATGAAGAGCAAAGTCAGTTCGGAGCCCGCCTGAGATTACGATTTACGCAGGTAGGCTTTCATGTGGGTGGGCTTGATGCAGACGGCTAGCTGGGCAGCGAACTGGACCAACTGGACCAACTGAACCAACTGGACTAACTGAACCAACTGGACTAACTGAACCAACTGAACCAACTGAACCAACTGAACCAACTGAACCAACTGGACTGCCCGCTGGACCGCCCATGGTGCTACTGACAGTTACCTCCCACCTCCCAGTAGCAGGCCATCCGCTAGTCAGCTACTGTTACTCAGCCAACTCCAACTCCACGAGGATACCTAACTGTAGTGGTAGGACTACTCCGGCGGACTCGACTGAGACTACTGTACGGTACAGGCCCTCCTGTAGGTCCTTCTGGCACTTGGGGCTGTAGCCAGATCTGGAGCTATAACTAAAGCCAAGCCCTGTCTGGTTTAGCTGACTACAAGAATAAGAGACTAATTGGAGATCTACGATCGTGCTGACGATCGCCCGTTCGAGAAAGTCGCCCCTCGTGGTCGTGGTCGTGGTCGTGGTCGTGGTCGTGGTCGTGGTCGTTGGCTTCAACTGTTATCCTTTCATATTTAGAGCTAGTACGATACAGGAAGTTACAGTAGCTAGGTTACTGTCCTTACTCAGTACTGCATATCGTGCGAGTAAGGACCAGGACAGCTAGGGGAAGAAGACTACCGCACAGGACCAGCATTTGGTCTGAACTCAATTGCATTATTAGTCCGCCCAATGTCGACGGGTCCCCAGTTTCGCGTCCGGGATATAGAGTGTGATCGACTGATTAACACCAGGATCATGGAAGGGCTGTTTAAATATTAGATACAGTAGTGCGCAGTGCTGTATATAAGGCAAAGACTTCGGTACGGTATTACTGGGACGCCAACAGATCCTGTATTGACAAAGGCGACGCCCCACAAACAGGGGTTTGACGCTCACGGCAGGGAGCATATAATACGGAACATGCTCAATCCCAGTTCTGTACCGGACCGTACGGCAGGAAAATACTCCTCCGATAGCTATCAGTGGTGTGCGACAAACGGCATTGGACAAGGATTCTGGCGCTGCGAGACTTCAATGCAAGATAGCAGATGAGTCCGATGCATTATGCCGGTGTGGGCTTCCATCGACCCAACCCTCGGCCAACCATTATTATCGATTGGTAAACTCAGCTGGGCGTTGGGAGGGAGTCCAAATACAGGAGCAATGCATGCATGAATGATACAGTAATTACTTCTTTGCAGAACACCAGCAGAGTACGGGATATAAAGCTCTATCTATATGCCCACTCACATCTGTGCTCCACCCAATGCTTAACCTGTGATACGTAATTCGATCTTCAACAGAACGGTTCCCGAGCCCTACCACTCACAAGCAATATAATGTAGTACAGAGCTTCCCAGACTGCCATAACTCACCTTTCTCCGCCACAGCTCATTTAAGCCCAATGTGCACCCGCAAAGTGGCGACCCATGCTGTAGCTGATGACAGGAATGCCAGGGACATCTTCCGCAGATATGTAGCAAGCCGCAAGAGGCGAAAGTTGCTTAGAAGCTCCCGGATTTAATCCTCTTCCGAATCCATTAGTTCTGCCAGCTCAGCTTCCTCTTCCGCTGTCAATAAACTTTTTTTGGGCTGCACCTTTTCCTCCCTTACCTCACCATTCAGCTTCTCTGTTCTTTCTTTTATAGCCTTTTCTAAGTCGGCTTTACCCAAACCCCAATTTCTGACCGTGCCATCAATACTTACACTTACTACTTTCTGCTCCCCTTCAAGAGTGACGATGCCAGTAATTTCTTCATAATGGCCTTCGTAAACATGCCACAATTTACCAGTCGTTTTGTCCCATACTTTAACATCCTCGTCCCTTCCTGCAGTAATGACCCAGTCTCCGGTAACAGCTATCGCCCGAACGTAACCCCCATGCTCATATATTTCCTCAATACTCCAATTCTTCATTCGTGAAAGGCACTTAGCCGTCCCATCTAGGCTTGCAGTCCAAAGATCTGTTTCCTCTCCATCTCCAGCAAAAAGGACTTTGCAAACACTAGTTTCATGCTCGAGGATAGTTGTTCTGGCAGGTTTATTCCGGGACTGCGCTTCTGTTGCAATATCAAGGATCTGGGATGCTGACGAGATGCTTACTTTCCATCGCCGAATATGAGGATCACTGCTTGCAGACACAATGACAGCCTCCGACTCGGTGGAATCCTCAGGATCTATGGCAAGGTCCTGCAATGCCATCATGGTATCTGTATTGTCACGAAGTGTATGAAGTCTTTCTCCAGTCACCGTATCCCACACAATAATTTTTGAATCTGCACCACCAGATATGAGAATCTGATCAACCTAATTAGTGCTGGAACATGATTCACAGTCAGAAGCGAACTTGCGTCTTTTCCTTCTAACTTTGTACATATTATGGCTTTCACAAAGTCTGAGTGGCCTTTGAATCGTCTCCCTGGAGTCCTATTTTCTCGATCCCAGCTCCATATATCTTTGTCCCAGCATCCTGCGAAAACAGTGGCTCCTCCGCGGCCGCCGATCGCAACTGATGTGACTGGGGCGGTGGGACCTCTGTAAACTGTCGTTGTCTCTCTGTTCTATACATTCACACAAATTAGCACTTTGTTCTTCTAAGAATAGCCCCAAGAATCATACTCACTTTGGTATTGACTTTTCGTACACAGCCAGCACTCTCTGCAATGTAGATGCAAGTCGTAGAGAAGGGGTCAGTTATAACGCTTAGGATCTTTGACTGGAGGACTATCGGATCGCCATTTTTATTGCCAGATTTCGCTGCTCTGCGGGCACGAGTCAATTCTGATGCATCCGTCTGAAAGAAATGGCCTGGATCGGTGGATCGAGACATTGTTAATCTGCACTCTGAGAATCCATCAGCCTTGCGTCGATGTTTTCGTGCGAACGAGACGAGGAATTTCCTCGCCAATTAGACAGGGCTGTTTTCGCGTAGATTGACTTCGCGTCCGACGCGTCTTCCTCCAGCTTCAGGAATCCAACAATTCAAAAAATCCGCTCCTCAAAATTGCTCGCGGCCATTGTGAATAGCAAAGATGGCGACAACTATTACAACGCGGATCCGACCCAGACCGGCTCATTCAAGAGGGCCAACTTTTTTGTCTTACACTCCGGATGGCACGAAATTGATCACAGTGGGTGTTAACAATTATACGCGCGTGTACAAAGCCGGATTCGATGGAGAACCTACAGTCATTGACGAATGCCCGGAGCAAAATGTTGGTTTGGCATCGACGGTGAGTATATTTCCCTACTGTATTTGCGCTCTACTAATTGCTCTCTCCAGAATGATTTCTTTGTCGCTGGTGCAGAGGATGGAAATGTGAGCAAATACTCTCTCGAGACGATGGCCTATGAGAAATATCTCACCCGCTGCTCCCTCCCAATTCGAGACGTTACCCTTTCCGCCGATGGAAGATGGTGCGCTGTTGCAAGTGACGAGCTTGTCGTCAAAATAATTCGAACAAATGATACAAGCTCGGTGATGTCCTTACGGGAACAACCAAAGCCTACGAAGCACTTGGCTTTTGACCCAAGCGGCAAATATATCGCGTTGTCATGCACCGACGGTCTGGTCTATGTCTACTCACTCGTCAATGATGAGCCTGAACTGGTTCGGAAGATTGATGGTCTGATTCGGACCCTTGAAACGGATGACGAGATCAGTTCGAAAGTTGTGTGGCACCCGGACGGTAGAGCTTTTGCTGCTCCAACTCCTACTAGAGATATCCAAGTTATGTCTCGAGGGGATTGGGAAAATCAAAGAGCATTTACCAGCGGCCATAGCGGGGACATAACTGCTTTGGCCTGGTCACCAAATGGTGCAATGTTGGTATCTGCAGGGAAGGATAGGAATATTATGCTGTGGGAGACCAAAACTCAAAAGATTATTGCATCATATGACTATGCCAGTGTTATGGACATATCATGGCATCCAACCAATAACCTTGTGTCCTTCACTAATACAGAGGGTGAGGTCTACATATACAACGATTTTGTTCCGACAGAGCATGCTCATCTGGTGAAGCTGCCACTTCAGCGTGCCCCGTTTATTCATGACCCGCTATTAGAAATCTCAGCAAACTCTCGAAAACCTGTCACGAAAGGCATTAAAGATATTCCTAATCGGACTGTTCGTAGGGGAACACCAGATAGCTTGAATGATCTCCTGGGATCGGATATCATGGGCGAAGATGATGACTTTGTTGTGGACGACGATGGTGCTGGATATGCGCTAGACTTAAATGGAAACGGCAAGAGGCCCAGTGGCGATATTGATCCTTATATCGGCTCACTCAGCAAGCGCCGTGTCCAAGCTTGGGAACCACAGTATCACGAATCGTTTCAGCCTGGCTCTACACCATGGCGAGGAAATAGAAAGTACCTGTGTCTCAATCTAATCGGATTTGTCTGGACCGTAAACCAAGACAACCATAACACAGTTACAGTGGAATTCTATGATCATGAGTTTCACCGTGACTATCATTTCACGGATACCTTCCTTTACGACAAAGCATGTTTAAACGAAAATGGGACTTTGTTTTCCTGTCCCGCATCCGAAGATCGTCCAGCAACCATATTTTACCGTCCACACGAGACTTGGACTGCACGAGCTGACTGGAGGACAGAATTACCTAAGGGTGAAGATGTGACTGCGATCTCGCTCAGCGACTCATTTGTCACTGTGACTACCACAGCCAACTACGTGAGAATATACACTCTATTTGGGATTCCGTATAGAGTATATAGGCAAAAGAGTAGCCCGGCTGTCACCTGTGCTAGTTGGCGAGACTATGTACTTACACTCGGCAACGGTCCAGTAGGAGCTGACGGGAATGCCAAATTATTGTATACGATTCAGAACATAAAGAGGGACGAGATTTGCCAAAGCGAAGATGTAGTTGCTCTTCCGGACGGTGAAACTGTGAAGAGTGTTTTCTTCTCAGATAATGGTGTAAGTTACTCATTCTCCGGCTTATATTTCTTTACTAAAAAGGAAAGGACCCTTGCATTTACGATTCTACGGGGACGCTCTTGACTCTACTTCATTGGAGGACGCCATCTCAGGCGTCATGGGTTCCTCTTCTTGATACAAAGCTCCTTTCTCGTCTTGCTTCTGGTAGGAAAACTGAATCATACTTCCCAATAGCAGTTGCAGACAACAAATTCCACTGTATAATCTTAAAAGGAGGGGATCAATATCCCTATTTCCCGCGTCCTCTGCTTTCTGAATTTGATTTCCAAATTCCTCTCTCTTCTAAGCCTAAAGCGGATAGCGGCGATGACGATGAGATCGAAGCTGAGGAAGAAGGGGATGAGTTGAAGAAATTGGAGGCACAATTCGTGCTCAAAAGCCTTATGACAGCTCAGCAGCAAGACTTGATAGACAATACGAGAAGTACTCATACACAACGTACTGCTTTAGCTAGGATGGAGATTGAGATTGACAAAACCCTTCTCCAGATGATGGCCGTAGAATGTAGGGAGGGAGAGGAGAGAGGTATGCGAGCGTTAGAGATGGTGACATTGTTCAAGGATAGGACTGGTCGCATGGTAGAAGCGGCTGGGAAAGTTGCTGAACGCTATGGAAGGAGTCTACTTGGGGAAAAGATCAGAGAAGTGGGTGAGACGCGTTTATTAGGTGACATGGAAGAGGATTAATGAGTAGGCCTCGCGGTGGTATCCCCGGATGGGGGCAGGCAGTGTTTTGCATTATAGTGCCTTGAGTTGGATGATATTACGAAAAGATTTGATGAATTAATGTATCTAAATTTTCTTTCCCCCTGGCTCTCGAATAACATGATGCTCGAAAACTTACCTTACCAAGCGCTCTTCTCCCATAAATTTTTGGCTGGTCAGAGCAGGTTATTTATCACCTCTGGAGGTCTTTAACTCGTCTTGAGACCTATATTTTCCCAAGCCTACTCACAATAGCGAGTTGATTATTTTCAGCAGGAGCAATACATTCATTGTGCGTCAATTTTTCCTTCTTTTCTTGCTTCGGTTTATCAAATAACGCATATGATTCCCCAATGGTGCTCTGAGCCCCTATAGATAGATATATTTGACAGCAATTAGCCACTTAAATCTTGAGCCCCAGTTCATTACCAATGATGACTGCAGCCTTCTCACCCACCGCCAACGCCGTGTTATTCGTATTTGCGGCAAGATTTTCAGGTACCATACTCAAATCTACAATCTTCAAAGCCTTCGTCCCATAAACATTCAGATCCTTATCAACCACACCACCCTTACTCTTCTCTCTCATCGCACAAGTTCCCAGAGAATGCCATGTTGTATTCAAATTGTCTCTAATAAACCTCTCAATAGCTTCATCATCATCCTTTGTGTATGTGACATCCTTGACATCGCTTCCATATGCAGCTATCCCAGCATCACTTCCCTCTTTAAACACTGGGTGTCCAAATTCTAGCTCGCCTCTGCAATATGGGAGTCGTCTGGCAATTTCACGGCACATTTTGTAGGCCCAGAGTTGCATCTTTATGTCGGATGGATGGTTTAAGAATCCAGCATCAAAACTGTAACCGTTATCAACGTTTTCTTTGTCTGTAATATGGATAGAGCCTCGGGAGTAAGGGTAGGCAGAATATGTTCCCATGGTAATATATTGTCCGGGAGTGACAAGAGATGGATCTGCGAGGAAGGCATTTATAACCCCACATAGCAAGAGAGGGCGAGTGGGATAGAGTTTAAAGTCTCTATCCCAGTCGGCTTGGAAATCTGGGCCGAGCTCAGCAATTTCAGAATCCGATGGACGGAGTTTAGCGCAGATATCTTGTAATCCAGTTAATATATCAATTCAAGGATGTGTAGCAATACCTACCAATTGCATTCCATCCCAGCATTGGATCCTTTGTTTCCATCGCTTTGCCAAGGTCTTTCCGCCCACTCAAGATACAGTCAATTGATTCTTCTTCGGGAAGAGAAGATTTAAATGGGTATAAAAGAAGGTGATGATCTTGGTAATTTTCACCAACCCCAGGCACATCGGCAACGACAGGTATGTCAAGCTTCTTCAAGATCTCTGGGTTTCCAACACCCGACCTCTCGAGAATTTGTGGAGTGCCAAGAGCTCCAGCTGAGACAACAACAAGCTTCTTGGCCTTGATAACTTGATGTACGGGTTTTGAGAGAGAAGTTTGGGGCTGGAATGCTGCATTGGGTTTGTATTCGACACCGATAGCGCGGGGAGGAGATGATTCATCAAAAGTAACTCGAATAACCTTAGAGTATAGAAGGATGTGAAGGTTAGGATGTTGCCCATCTTGCAGTAACGGATGAATATAGCGATGCGCAGCATCTTGACGTTTTCCATCCGGCCCGACATAACGATGCCATTTCTATTTCAACCCGTGAGCGAAACGCAATTGAAAGAACTACTGTTGGATAGCATACCGAGAAACCCCCAACCGCGTCTAGGTCTTGTAAGTCTGTGATCATCTTGTATCCCATTTTCTCAACGGTTGTGGCGAATGTATCTTCGCTCTTTGATCTAAAACCGCCGTCGGAAACGTGAACCGGGCCATCATAGCCATGCTTGCTTGGGTCAATCTCTGGCCCCTTCGGATGATATGTTTCAAGCTTGTTAAGAAAGGGGAGCATGTCTTTCGCAGACCAACCCTCTGTGCGCCAGCTGTCAAAGTCCACTCCTTGAGCACGAGTATACATCATGAAGTTAATGGACGACCCGCCTCCGAGAACACCTCCCATTGGTACAATAGCTTCACGGCCATTAAGATGTTCTGAGGCATTGGATTTATAGAACTTGCTAGTATCAGTAACTGGCACCAAACGAAGAGATCTCCAGACGAACCAGAGCTGTCTTGCTATCGGGAGAGAGGTGGCTCAAATAAAGCGCGGGATTGGTGATAGTAGGATCATTAAAATTGTTTTGACCTCCTTCAATCAAAAGGATTTTCAGATCTGGGTTGGCTTTGGCAAGTCGACCAGCCGCGACACAGGCGGCAGTGCCACCACCAGCGAAAATAATATCGACATCGCCGACGGAATCAGTATATGTGGACATAATAAGAGATCAGGCTTCAGCTTCAGCCTCAGTGTCGGGATGTGAAATGAAGAACTGGTGAGAACACACCGGAGCGAAAAAGTTTGATTTCTTAGAAAAAAATAATGGGGAAAGGAAATGCGCAAGACACGGGAAGAGAATGGAAAGTCCATCTTATCAATAAACGAAAGAGAAACAACACGCAAAGTATACTGTAATGGAGAAGCCGCGAGTGTTACCCCTCCATCCTTTCGTATCCCCCTCCTCTCCCTCTCTTCTCCTCTTTCCTCCACCCATCCACCAGCCTTCCCCCCCCCTGCGTCCGGGCCGGTGCATCTTGGTCAATGTTCAGCTGCACGGTATGGGATCCTCGACGAAGGGCTTTGGATGAGCCACTCTATCGTCACCAATCGTACTTTTGTGCATCGTCCTCAATCGATATTACAACTTTGGCCCTGAGCTACCAAGGGAGTCACCTCACTACTCCCAATCGAGGCATGGCGTGTGTAGCCTCCAATATAATATCATGGCCGACAATACTCTGACTTGCTCAGCTCATCTTCCTCTGGTCAATGAGAGGGGGGGAGGGAATATTGTGACCGTCGTACAAGTCCCCAACGCCAAAGAAAAATCCCCAGCTGACGAACCGACGTGGCCGATCAGATTATCAATTCAGCTTAGTCTCGCTTGGACTCCTTGTCGTCGAGGAGCCCAATTGCGGGGATAATTACAGGGCCGGCCGAGGCTGGAGACAAGAGGGGAGAGCGGAACGAACGCCGTGGGATACTGGCAGAGAAGTATTCTCAAGAATCACACGCCGCGAGTCATGCTGCACCATGTCTACACGGTGTTATACAGGATCTAAGGTTAGTATTGTTCTTATGATGGAGACACTTGTGGGACGAGGTATGACAACACACAATGCACACCACATACGAATCCGTCACCTGCAGCAACACTGCTGGTCGTTTTGGGTTGAAAATGGCTTAATCTGCAGTAATGTACATCGAGTCACCAACGGCCCCCACCGTATTCACACGTACGCCTATTCCGTACTCCAGCCAGCTCTATAATTCGTGGTCTGCTCAACCAGGCCACCTTAAGAAACGAAGCGCAGAGAATGATTGCAGGTCTCATGAGTTGCGGATACTTGCGTTATCCCAACCAAAAGAGCAGACAGCCAGCGCCTGATTAAAATGCCAAAAAGATAAGCATTCAAGCGCGATAAAGGAAGAATCTCTATAAGGCGAAAAAAGTACCTGAACGCCAATATGTAAACTAGAAAATGAGACCGAGGCTGAGGCTGCGGCTGCGGTTGCAGCCAGCCTCCACTGCGCCAGTCCCCCCATCTCAATGTCATTCAAAACAATTCCATCATAGCTCATGCAAGCATCTTTATCATCTCCGTTACTATGCTCGTTCTGTAACAGATCATGGTAAACGTAAAGCGTTCACTCCAGCATTAGACGAAGTGTTTGGCGCAGCCTTCTTGAGGCTTTTCATCATCTTCTCTATTAATGACGTTGAATCTATCGGTACATCCGGAAAGTCACGAGGTTGTGCATTGTGGGCTAGCGGTTGTAGATCCTGCCCCTGGAATACTTGCTTACCCTCTAATTTTGGGACATATTGTTGGTTTGAATAGAGAGTCGCATGCTTGTCGCCTGTTTGAGGCTGTTGGGGGCAATTTTGATGTTGAGACGTAGGCAAAGGTTGTTGGTATTGCTGCTGGGAAAGGGTGGATGTTTGAGTTATTTGTTGACTCCCGATTGGCGAATGTTGTTGGTACTGAGACACAGATTGATTGTGAGGTTGATATGACTGATAGGAACCCCCATTTTGCGTGCTTGCAGGGCTAAACTGAGGTAAAGAAGTATGTTGATATTGCTGAGGTAGAGGCTGATGAGCCTGGATCAGGTAAGATGGGTGTAACTGAGCGGCCTGTCTATCATACATTGCTGGAGGCTGAAGAATTGAGCTCTGGGGGAGCGAAGCTGTAGGGTGCTGCGAAGGTTGGTGTTGATGATGAAACATTTGATTGTAATCTGGTCGAGCAGCTGGATGGAGTTGTGAAGAGCTTTTCTTTTCCCACGTGTTCGGAGTAGTATTTGTTGTCGGATGACTTGGGGGTCTCTGGAGCGTGGGGCTCCCAAACGACGAAGAAACCCTTTTATTATATGACGGTGGGGTGGGTGAAGGCTGGCTTGGAGAATATGAAGGTCTTGGGCTGTTGCCGTATGACGTAATTGGACTTGACACTGGTGCGTTTGATCCTGATTTATTTCTGAACAAAGTCGCTGCCAAATGTTTTTCAAGGCTTCCCTGGTATCCATTCATAAAACCCCCTCCAGGTCGGTAAGGGCTCTTATATTCTAGTGGAGATCGATTGTGTTCCTTCTGCAAATAAACGTATTTAGCAAAAGGACTTGGTCGAGAGCTTTGTGACCTTCCACTGAAAGGATTAGTTGCCTTTGCTGGCACAGTAGGTCGGTATGAGGTTGGAGGGGCTGCTGTAGAATTTATAGGCACTTTAGGTTGGCTATTGATAGGAGATGGTTGACTTGGATGCTGGGTCCCAGGGCCAGATTGGGCTGATTGTTGATATCGAGGATCGGTTCCAAAGGCGTATGGAGCTGATCGTTGGAGGAAGTTTTGCTGCTGTTGGTACGCCTGGGGATCAACACGGTACATTTCACCATTGCTACGAGGTTTGTACACGTAAGGTTTCTCAGTCTTGATAGAATTTAGAGGTTGTGCTGACCGATTAGCCACAGCCTTCATTGCATTCAGGGCACTTTGGCTAAGGCTTGCAGGATATGAAGCCACATAAGACTGTCGAGGCGCCGCGGGCGGCGGTTTAGGAATGGTGTCCAGAAAATGGCCCTTTGGATTATGCCGTGGCTTTGCCAGGTCTTCTGTGAACTGTGCTCTTGCTTCTGTAGACGTTTTGCCAAGGTAAAACCAAAGTTGATGCTCTTTCGTCAGGTCTAATTTGACTTGATAAGGGTTTGGTACAATATTCTCGCATTTGAATTCTGCCCATGTACAGCCTTTGACGAAAGGGTCTTCAGCTCTTGGTAAATCGTCAGCTTGCCGTTTGCTAGTGTTAAGAGATTCCTTATCCTTGAAGGATTTCGGCATTGGTTTCGCATTTGGCGAAGGCTTAGGAAGACGATAATCAGCAGGGTCTGGAATGAGAAGCCATTTGTATTCGACCTCAACACGTTCGCTGTAATATATTAGCAAAAGTAACCGAATAAGATTTAAAATCAAGATGGATTCCTTACCCCCTAGGAAGGATGTCAACAAGGACCGTATGTTCGCTTTTGCGGTTCTCAACAACTGCTCCAGCAAATATATCGGCTTTGTAGTATTGCATCTGGCACACCTCGCCAACCTTCAGTTCCGCAGCAGCTTTCAGAATACGCTCATTATCATCAAGAGTGTCACTATCAAACTTCTTATCGCGCTTCGTACGATGGAACCGGCAACTGAATTCGATACCCCAATCTTTGTATTCGGTTCCATCTTCGCCGAAAACCGGTATTTCTCCTTGTTCAACAAGAACACCTGCAGCTGCAGCACATGTAGCATGGTACGCTCTTGTACACTTCTTCTGAGAGCACTGGAAACACGCTCCTTTCTTTGAACGACAATAATTGCATTTCAATTCAAGACGAGCTTTGTTGATGTATTTCACATCCGTAACAGTCTCCTTCTCTCCAGATTCGATTGAAGTTTCTGGAATATACAAGGCGCAAAGTCGGTGAGCTTTTTGGCCCTCCTCAGTGGACAACAAAGGTTCAGATGGAATATCATTAGGACAGAGGATACAGGGTTCCTTGGTTGGAGCTTTGATGCGGACACGAATTTTCTTGACATGGAGTTTATCCCCTTTCTCATTGGCAGGCCGCTTGCGCTTCTTAGACGGAGCTTTCATCTTTGAATCACCACTGGTCCCGAGAGGCGTAGGTAAATTTGCAGTTTCCTCTTCGTCCTCTTCCTCTTCATCTTCTTCGTCTGTTTCCTCATACTCGGTCAGGTCACCTCTAAGCTTTCGCTCGATCTCATGTACATCGATCCAGACACTATCTTGAGCCTGGCTACAATCACATTTCTTTGCCACTCGACCAAATTCTAGCCACGAATCAAGGGCGAAGTTGACTGCTTCGGCACAGTTGTATCCGAGGTTGTAGCCCGAGTGATATCCATATGGAAAGGTTATAACAAATTCGCCAGGATGATGAACAACCTTGTTCACTTTGATATTGAAGTTAGATAAGAGGTGGGCAGGAGAAATTAGAAAAGTCTTGTGGCGAAGAAATTGGTCACAGGCTTTTGCATCCGTTGGCCATATAGTTTTCATCGCTGCTTCGAATCGTCTTGCGTCTCCTTGAGATATACTGTACCATTGTTTCGGAGCACCAAAGTGGAGATAATTTATGCTATAAAGATCAACATCCTCCAAGTGCCAGGCGAAGGTCGCTTTCCACATTCCCAGGTAGAGGTAAGCTGTATTCACACCAGGGATCTTCGTACCCAGGATATCAAGGAGGTTTTCGAGTTTACCTAAATTCCAGGTGGTTGTCCGATCATCAAAGAGCGTACCGGGCATATCAGCTCCATAAAGAGGGGGTGCATATGTGAGAGTTTTCCAGTAAGCACGCTCGAGTTCTTCGCAGCGCTCTGGGGAGTAATCCTCGTTTCCTAGCTCATATTTAAATCCCTTGAAGGCTTCTTCGTCAATTGCATTTGTCTCTCGACGATTATATTTGCGTCGAGAGGAGACAGATATAGCCTTCGGTTGCCGTCCACCTTTCGGTTTGGACGGCGTTTCCTCCTCCTCATCTGGTTCTTGTTTAACCGACTCTTTATCTTCTTCAGGTCTTATAGTTGGAGACACAGGGGTTGGCAGCCGATCGGGTGTTGTTGTACCTACAGGAGGCTCTGCAGTCCCAGATTTCGTCTTGCCCTTCAAAGAACGGCTCGCGCCTTTCTTCTTGGGCCCAGTGGTTGAGGGAGTGTTTGGAACTTTGGATCTGGGGGTCGATTTAGTGGGCTTGTCCTGGTTCAATCGTCTCTCGCCCCGCTTCGCCGGTGGTTGATGTTCGCTCTGTTCGCACAATTGGCGCCATTGCGGGAGGTTGTAAGATCGTTGATGTAATATATTAGCTTGTCGATAGGTGCCACTTGTGCCCATGATGTCTTGCTTGATAGGCTCCTTAACCTTAACCGTTTTAATCGCATCGTCGAGGCGGGGTTGCGCCGCAACCCATTCAGGAGGGGGGATGACTTTGACTATACCAGATCGCATACCGTAACTATTGATAGCACGCCTAGTCCTGTTAGTTCGACCCGCCAAAGAGTGAGAAAGTGAGGTTCACATATATCTTTGAAAGTCGGCGAAATCATCCATCGAAGGCCGGAAAACAGGTACACCGCCATCCGAATAATAATCAGGCTTGACCTCCAGCAGCTCGTTGAATTCTAGGTCTGGTTCGAGGTCGGACAACTCAGAATCGCTGCCATTATCTTTGAGGGCGGAATTGGAGTCTGGCGGAGAGTGAAGTCCAACCAGCTCCTTCTCTGGGGCCGGAACAGCCACGGCGTCGGTCGACATTATTGAAGGGCCTTCATAAGATCGAGTTCCAGTGAGGTCGTATCGGCAGAGGAGTAATTGTTGGTCGAGAGGATTGAGGTGGTTCGAGGGGCAAATCGGTCGCAATAACGAGCGTTTGGCGAGAAGACACTCGCAGACGTTATCGCGAAGGCCTTGATTCCAGCAGGTATATTTTGGGTTTGTAGACAGAACAAAAAAGAGTGAGCGACTTGGTTAACTAGGTCAACATGGACCGTTGGTGATCTGAACTGTGCGGCATCGAGGAGGAAGTGGCCCGAGTGCTAGACCGCTTTTGGCGCTAGTGCGATCGTGTGCATTACGGCACGGAGTTCTTCGTCCAGCCCAGTCCAATCCCCGTCCGACCTGGAATCGAAACCGAATATTAGAATAAATACATATACAGCTACAGCTACAGCTATATTCTAGTCTACATTCTACATTATCAAACGCGTGTTTTTGTGGTTATGATACTACGATTAATTGTTGTCGTCAAGCTCTTTGCGCTCTCGCCCAGTATTTTGTGGATCTTTACACTTTATCTCTACTTCTAGTTTACCACTTCGATTACGCTCACGATTTAAAGCTCGAAATACCCCACTCGCTGCTCAGTCTCTTTGGTCACCTTTTGCGGTCACGTCATATTTGGAAAAAATATAGATTTCTATCGAATCGAGATGATTATTTGGTCGATTGTGATAGCGACTCCTCATTTGGGCCTGACGATGTGGCTCTTGAATATGTGCAAGCACCAGAGTCCCATATGAGGATCCCAAAATCCATTTGACCGCATTATAGAACAACAGTGTGCAGAATGTGCTCAAAATGGCAACCCAACAGTTTCGATCTTTTGGGCAGTGACTGTTAATCGAGGCAGCATCAGGGTCAGCTCAGACTCCGTTCAGAGTTTTCTATAATTTCCCACTACATCTGGATATACAAAGGTTCTTGCCCCAGTGGACATGCACCAGTTTTCGAGTTCTAAATGGCACTGTTATGGTAACGAAGAAACCTGCATGCTTTCATTGGAGTCATGATTGCGCTTATGAAGCCCAGAACTACTGCGCTATTCTGCAATGTACTGCAACTTTGCCACTGCTTAGAATTTGCATTGTCTTGCTGCAAGTCAAAGTCGCGACACGTCAAAATAAGCTTCTTTTTGTTCTTTCTGTACCCCATACAAAATGCTAGCGTGCAGTGCAACGTGGGCAAAAGCCTATGGCAGGCATTTCTTAGCACCCCTACCCCGATGCTGCAACCCAACCCTTTTCTGACACAATCTGACAAACGTTGGATGTCCACTTCTTCGCTCAGAGGGTTCGCGAAGAGATCGAATCAGCCATTTGGTTGGTAGTTTGACTCGAGAGTCGCCAATTCAAAGTACAGACAGGTTCGCAGCCTTTCACACTCCTCTGAATGCATCAGGCCGCAAGTTCGGTTCGCTCTATATCCCTAGATAATGATTACTATAGCCCCATAATTGGATGTGGGGCTGTCACTCCATAGTATTTCCTGTAGTTCACATTCCTTCGACGGATTTTGTTTGCAAATCTGCTCAACACGTTGTTGCAGATGAAAGATATTTTCAATCTATTACCAAGATCAAATATTTCGCAAAATTGTTGAAAAAAATACTAACAAGAGTCAAAGAATCATCCTTAAGTCATCAAGTTCTATGCATCACTTTTTTCCTCTGGTGCAACCCTCAACTACCTGGGCCCGTACAGATATTACTTGTACAACAGGGTCCATTTTTCACCCCTACCTGTCTCCCCGACAGTTATATTGTCACTTTCTTAAACATACTTCGGATATCCCTCTTTAACCCCTACAAGACATTGGAGATACCAATGGAAGAAATAAATAGAGTCCAATAAAGTTTGCTCTTCGGATAAGCGAATCCCGATAAGAAAATCAGCAAGGTCCATTTTTCATCTGCATCTTCGTCAAACTTTTCGAGTACTGCCTTATACCTAGGCGGAGGGCAAAGGTTTGAAAGGTTTCAAAAGCGATCAGATAATTGCTGGGGATCTCCAACAGCCACCTTCCCCACATTCGTGTCCCGTTTTACTTTAAATGCTTCACGTATCTCCGACATTCGTCAGGGTCGTCTTCAAGGCCAGTAAACTCTACCAGAATCCTCCGATGGATGGCTACCAACACAACTGCAGTCAATCACAACAAGCCGTCTTTACTCTGGGCATTTCTATTCCCGAGTCATTCCGGACGCTTTAATACCTTTAGTATACTTGACGACTGGATTGATTTGCGGGTGAACTGGGTCTGGCATTGATATTGCTGTATTACATTACATTATCTTGAACGAAGGAATATCATTTCTTGATATGCACGTTATTATTATTTTCTCTATTGACGCATCCTGTGTGCGACGTTCCGTCTCTACTCCCTTTTCCGTGATTTTGAAAGCTGAACTGACGCCAAAATAATATCAGGAAGGCAGCTGAAGCGAGAATCTGGTGACACACGAGATGCAATCAGAACGCCTCACACCCCCAGAGAAGGAGAATTTTCAATAGTCTCCAGATTTGGCCATCTATCCTTTGTATCCCTAATTCTTAGCTAATACCTAAGCACCTTTCTCATCTAGATATGTACCTCTCACTTCTGCCAATCATCGCCTCCCCTGACCTCCTTACTCTTCTTCTCTGCCATGCATCTCCTGTAGACTTATCTCCAAGTAGAAGATATGAATGAAGTCAAAGATGTGAAGCTCTTCCAACCTGCTCGCCATGCAGCAAATCGGTCACCAATTCTTGTGGAAGTTCTGAGAAATAGACTTCGGCCCAGTTTGACCCTAGATAAAGGGTAGGTATGGGTTTCCCGGCGTATATAAAACGACTTGGAGTCTCCACGGTGAGTTTTTTGTTTGGTATGTAGGAGAAGATGCAAAGATTGATGAAAGCTACCGTTTGAAAGACCCAGTAGGCGATGACCAACGGGCACTAGCTTGTAATCACGCCCTTGTATCCTATAAAATCATTACCAGGTAAATTTGTTTACGCTAGGAAGGTGTCTAGTTTGCCTTGGAGAACATCTTTAGCTTTCTGTGTTGCTAGAACACCAAGCCACAGAAACAATAATCCTTTTTGAATTAAGTAAGCAACCTCTGGATGAAATACATTTGCCTAGATGCTAATAGTAATGACATTGCCCGGGACAATGCATTTTTACCACATACCAATCCATGCCGTTGTCCAGTGACAACTGACCAAATCCCAAAATTGAAACACAAATCTATGCAAGGTACCTCACCAACAGGTTATTCTACAGTCGATAGTTTCACAGCAACTTTTGTTTATAGTATTTTCTTTTCCATTTAGCAGCCGCGTTACAGGCCAGCAGAGTCTATTATAATCTCAACAGAATGAAGATTGCAGGAGAGTAGGGATATCAAGTGATCAAGAGAACTGTGCCGTGTTCTTGAGTACTATGAAATAGGACGTGCTATAGATCTTATTTATATACGAGATAACCATATTAACCACCTAGTCTTGCTTAGCAGCAAATCCTCGTAGCTGCTCTCCAGGTTTCCTATTATATGACCAGGAATATAATTGAAGAAACTGGAGCGATGTGTACTGGTGTAATGCCAGCCTGCTAAAGGCCAAATGGCTTAATGGAGCCAACCTTGGCATTTAGCTGTCATAGTACGTGGTATATTGAGAAGAAAAAACTTGATTCGTCGTTGCCGACTTCAGGTCTTTATCCAAACATGCTGCCAAGGACTTCAATTCCCATGCCGAATTCTTGGCTTCACTTCGGTATCTCATATCCGCGTTGTCTTTGATGGTTCGTGTAACAAATAATATATGACTCGTGAGTTGAACATAAAAGTAATGTTGAAATTTTATTGTCCCCAGCCAGGAAAACGGCCTTGAGCTTGAAATCTATTCCCAAGAAATTGCTATTATTCCAAGAGAATATTTGTAGAAATCAAATAAATAAGATGATATTCCAACTTACATGGGTCTTTATTTTAAAAGCTCTGTAGGTATTATTTCCCACCGTAATACTGCGTCTTTGGTAAGATTACAAATAATTAACTGTAATATTGTACCACCCCCTTTTATCCAGAGTATGGCTGTATTTCGCTCGCTTAAATTCGACTAACAGTTACGTACAATTCAAGTACTCTAACGGGAGGTTATGAAGATCCTTTGCTGATCTCCCGTTGCAAAGCCCAGATAGCCCCTTTCCCGGGGCTTGTGAATTATCCGTCAGACCCTCAGCGTTACATCGTCGCGTCGAGGCTCAACATGTTGTAGTCCGAGAGTACCGAAGAACAGGTCTGCTTCTAGGATCAATAGCCCACTCGAGTGCTTTTAAAGATAAATATAGCATTCCTATTCGATCTATTATACAACCCCTTCACCAAAAGCATACATTGAAATTGTTAATAGTATCGGGTAGGAAGCATTCTCTTTTAAATCCTATATATCTAGCCTGTCACGAAAAATTTGTCACTTTTCTGGTGGGCATCAATTCCCAACCTGTCACAGAATGAGGAAGATGCCTGTTTATTGTTGTCCAGAAACACGAGGTTTCTCGGCAGAGTCTCCAGACACATTCCACGGATGCAGGGGATCTTTAATAGTGCCCTAGATCAGATGGCAGAGGTTTTGGATTGCTGACATCGAATAGCATAATATCTCAGCACTTTGCATATTTGAAAATTAATATCTCTCATATTGTTCGTCAAAAGATATAGAGTTCGAAGCTTATCATTTTAATTCACGGTGCTTGATGTTTCCAGCTCTCTCACCTGGGAAAACAAATTACCATCTGGGAGCGGGATAGCACTCGCCATATCCAAATAGCCTTTCTCCACTGCTTTCTCCCGACTGCCTGCATGCAATACCAAGCCGTTGTGGATTATATATAACGAGGTGGCACGAGTTAGGTGAAGTACCTCAGCCAAGCTTGAATGCGCCCCCCAAAGACTTTAATAATTGATTTATTTGTATTACTCGAGGCTTTACCCCCGTATGCAGGTACGTACCCCACAACTTGTGTAAATGCCATTAATAGAACAGAATGAGATAGATACCATCAAATATTGCGATCCGATCATTTGATTCCAGTATTTCAATACAGGCACGGGAAGATGCAGAAGATTAGAGAAGAAAGCATTATCTAAAATTAGAAACAAATGAATGGACTTATCATTTTGGGGCTCTTGGCTATCTTTTCATAAAGACTTTATTATATATAAAAGATGTCAATGAAGCCCTACATTTTCCTCTTCGACCAGCAAAGATAAACACGCCTCCATTTTGAGATGATTGCCGGTTCCAATTTGAAATCCAATACTGTCAGCCATGCATTTTAGTCTTTTGACCTTGCCGCTAGCTTTAGCAGTTGCATCTCCTTTGGATCCTAAAAATCTCATTTCCCGACAAGGTCCTCCAGCGGGACAAATTCAGATCCTCAGCGCGTCATCGTCTGGTAATGGTTGTCCACAAGGCTCTGTCTCCAGCACTCTCTCCCCAGACCGCACAGTAAGTTCCTGCGCTTGCAAGGACCTATAATTTAATTTTAAATGGAAACTGACAAACGCTCAGCTAGTGACTTTTGGTTTCGACTCTTTCCAGACCTATATTGGCCCGCAAGCTGCGCAGGCAGATAAGACGAAGCAATGCCAAATCCACTTGAGCCTTCAGTATCCAGGCGGCTTCCAGTATATAACTCTATTATAATTGTGTTTAATAATAACTAATAAAACTGGTTAGATATTCTGTTCTAGACGCGACTTATCACGGATGGGCGAGGCTTGACCCAGGCGTAACTGGAGATTTCATCTCAACCTATTTTTTCTCTCAAGCAGCCGCCAATACCGTAGGCAAACCTTTCCATTGAATTCTCAGACAACCCTCCCTAATTTATGCTATTATAACAGTGCACCACAAGATCTTCGATCACTGGTTCCCAATGGCTTAATGGTGATGTATACACGAAGCAAGATAGTGTCCAAAACACGGCTACCATCTGGTCACCATGTGGTGCCACTGGCATCTTGAATGTTAATAACCGCATTGCTCTCACTTCTACATCTCGCAATGGGACTGGTGAACTGTCTGATGATGATGCCACTGTATCATTCACCCATCAGGTTCATGTTGCATGGCAACCATGTACAATGTAGGTGTACATCCCAAATCCTGCGTTGTGTAGAATCTCACATTTCCATGGTATAGGCTATCTACTTCAACAAGTGACGACTTCAGCGTCGGGGCCGGCATCACAACTGTTAAAGAGGGTTAAATGTTGGAGGCTGGAAGATATAGGATGGCAGAAATACAGAAAATAGAGCAATAAAACTACGTTCATTATATTCAGATGTTTCACTTCTTGAATAAAATTAGGACAATCCCAAATGAATTATTCCAAGTCCTAATTCCAAAGAAAGCAAAAATCTCGCCAAAGCATATATAGAAGGAATAGGATAAGTACCTATATCTGGAAATTCCCAACAACCTTACCTACTATTTTTATTCTAGGTAAACTACAACATTACCCTTCACAAATATTTTCGAATTAACACGTGGATTTTTCTGGCATTTGTTATTGATGCACAAGCTACCATTTTAATAACCCATACCAGCCATGCTCATATCAGCTTTTCCCACCCCCCCAAGGAGATATCTCCAGGAAGGCATGCCGAGATGTGCACTTGAGAAAGAGACAATGCAAATAACGCTCCCAGTATATGCATGAGAGCCAAGGCTATCCAGCCATCATGATACAAATGCAATGCCGCAACATACCTGTTCGCCGTTGATGCTGCAAAACAAGCAAGGAGATATTACACAAGTGAACTCTAAGGGTCATAAAAGCAAATAGGCAGGTGAAACAGCCACATTTGGTCAGGAAACTAAGAGTCATCCGGGCGGCGGCCTCCACGAGGGGCGCCTCCACCTCCACCTCGACCTCGACCACGATATCCATCACCTCGGAATCCTCCACGACCTCGGTTGAAATCACCTCGTCCCCGACCGCCCCGGAAATTTCCTCGCCCACCACGGTTTCGTTGAATCTCCTGGAAACCGTCATTGCTGTTAGCAGCTGGGGCGGAAACCTTCTGTTGATATGTTAGTATAACCCTGAATTATGGGCGGATTCCACTTGTAGATCCTAAAGAGAACTCACCTCAACAGGACTATCTGGTTGCTCGTCGGCCCAACTCTGAACATTAGAAGGGGCTGCAGGAGTAGAAGTAATTCCAGTGTCGGTTTCCGTAGCATCTCGAGGTACCTCAACCCACTCCTGAGAAGCAGATAGATCATTGTTATTGTCCCAATTGGCCTCGGCAGCGGCGTTGGCGGCGCCGTCGCCAAAGCCTGAGTTTTGTGGAATTCCTTGTGCCTCCCACGTTGACTCTTTATGGCCATTAGTCAAGGCTGCCGCCGGAGCCGCATCGACCTCCGTAAGACCAGCATTGGCAATGGTTGGATCACTCTGAACCGGGTACTCAGTTGTTTCAACAAGTCCCTCATTTGCTTGTTCGAGAGCTTCACTGACCACAGAGGCTTCAATCTGCGCAAGCGATGCACCCTTGATATCAGAATCTAGTTGTAAATAAGCTGCTGCAAAGTGAATAACAGGGAGGGATGATTCATTACAGGTAATAGCAAGGTTCTCTCCTGCGACTGATACCAGAGTTTCACTGGACCCTTGGATAAGTCTAAGCATCGCAGTCACTGCATTAGCATCGCCAGTATAGACCTGAGCCAACAGACCCTCCAACGCCTTATTCTCCTCAAGCTCCGCGTTCTCATCCTCGCTCCGTCGAATTGCAGCCAGCTTCAAAAAGAGTGATAGAAGAAGCAGGCTATCTGTTTGTTCCTTCTGAGCATATGCCTCGGCCTTAGTCTTAGCAGCTGCAACTGCCTCCTCCAACTCTCTGCTTGCACGCTCCGTAACAGTTTTCTCGAAGTCTGCCTTCTCGGCTTGTGATTTAGCCTTATATTCCTGGTCAAATTTCTTGTATTGAGCGATTTGTTCTTCCAGTTGTGCCAAAGACGCCTGAAGCTGTGGCTTTTTCAAAATTTGGGCCTTCTGGTCAGCATTGATCTTGCGTAAGGCAACAAGCTCATCCAGGGTCTTTCCGGGGTTTTCAGCAAGAATATTATCGACTTTGGATGCATTGGTCTGGAAGTTAAAAGTAAGTATGGAGATATCAAGGTACTTGAACACGTCGACTCACAATTTTCTTATTGACATTCCGGATATTCCTGCGAAACAAAGTGTTAGCTGTCACCTTCATTCAAGTCCGACAAATCCCAGATTGTTCAGCAAAAGGTCCACCGATCTACTTACTTATAGAGCTCTTTAATATATGGGCTTTCGTAGGAACCGTCACCATTGTTGCTCTCCGTGGCATGGGATGGACTGGGCTCGAGAGTGGGAGTAGGTACAGAGGGTTCAGACTCGATGGACGTAGTCTTGGCCTTCTTCTTCTTTGAAGATTTGGATTCGGATTTAACTGGGGGATTTAGGGTCGCGGACGCTGCCATTGTAGGGGTATGTCGAAGGTTTGTCAATTTCAAGGTTGGTGACGGAGGTCGAGCTGCAAACTCTTCTCAAGCACAATGGCGTTTTCAATTTGGGAAAAGGCTTAAGATATGGTGTTATTATAGTACCGGCTGTTGGCAGAGGAACCAAGCTTATGAATCGGACTGTGTGATTAGGATTTCTGCTGTAGAGGATGTTGAAAAGTGAACGGTCAAAAATTGAGATGGAGATCTCCAAACTCGAGCTTTAGCAATCCTTGTCACTAAGCGAAAGCGGCAGAATCATAAGGAACATGCAATTCAAACGTCTCAATATTTTAAACAAATTGACAGAAGTTAGGAATTTCTAGATATCGGCATGAATTGTATTTCATAGCTTCATATGCCGAATTCACCTTCAGCTACAGGGTATCAGCGGTGGTGGCAATCGCACGATGCCTCTCCTGTGGTGCGCTCTAAACCGCAGCCAGAATTTCACAGCCTCGCAGCCTTCCCGCCTGCTTTACATACAGTTTCTCGATAATACAACAGCTATTAAAAGGTGCAGAGTGTTCATAATCCGACGAAGCCGTTCAAGTGTGGTTACTCTCCCGAAGATGACGATGATCGCCTCTCATTTCCAAGTCTCATATTAGATCTGATAAGTATACAAATGCGATCACATTTCGTCATGTTCTTCACCCCTTGAATTTGGAAAGGGACATCTACATCAACCGTATAAATTAGCGGAAGGTTTATATGCCATTCGAGATTGGGAATGCAAATCCTTACCTCGGTGACTTTCTTAATACTCTTGGCACTAATGCCTCGCTCCCCCGCTTGCTTTGCATTTATCGTCGCCTCTTTCATCAACCTACAAACGAGCATGAGTAATTTTCTCTGTCTTCTATACGCGAGACATTTCGAATGTTTGTATGGGGGTGCTCACATCTGGAGGAAAAGAGCGTAGTCAAGGAAGATCTATTAGAGCCATAAGCGGCACGTCCAGGAGACGCGTCAAAAGTCGCTCACCAAAACATCCACATTCTTACTAATGTTGCGCTTTGAGTGTGCCTTAATAATCTTCCTCACCGTTGCGCGTGGATACAACTTCTGGCTAGCTGCCATTTGAATATCTTGAGATGATAAGAAGGGGTGGTTGTCGGGCGATGGGAGTTGGAAGTTCTGCAACGTTTTTGAACCGCGTTTGTTTCTCTCAGCCTCGCCTCGCTTCGCTTCGCTTCGTCCTTGCCAACGTCAACAAGAACGAGACTGAGACCGTCAACCTTATCCGTAACATTTGTATATATATATATGGCTAGGAATGAATATCCTTATTCTCTACTATGTGCTTTCTTCCTTTACTAAAAGGGCCAGGATTTGGAAGGAACAAGTCAGGAAAGATATGGCATTAATTGAATTTTGAGGGACGAAATGTAGGTACGAGGAGACAAGGGGTGAGATGATCATGTCCTAGCCCTCGATTCTTAGGGTCTATACCTCAGGCATTCAAGTTATTGAATGCGATATCACGTGATGGCAAAATGAAACCAGCATATTTATGTAGGTAGCTACGCTGGCTTGTTTTTTGTTTGGATTCTAGGCTTGTCAGCATATAAAGCCAATATACAAGTACTATATGTCAGGTGCCAAGTTGCTGCAGTATCTCTCACTACCTTCCCCTTTCTTGCTGTCGGTACGATACTGACACTCGTACCCCGCCGCACCGACCCCGCCAAACCAAGTGTTGTACGTACTACTCGTAAACTGTACTGGTACCTTACGTCGTTACTTATCTCAACCCTACCCTAAAATCTTCGGCCACAACGATCACATCTCTACCTCAGCTTGAAACTATCGAAATCTCCCATTATGGCCAAAGCTATCGACACAGACCGGGACACCCTCCCAGGAAATGTCAAGCCAATCAATTATGATATCTCCATCCGCGATATCGAACTTGGTGGCGCCTTTAGCTACCAAGGAACAGTCAAAATTCAGTTGAAGATTGTCCAGAGCATGAAAGAAATTACTTTGAACTCTCATCAACTCAAAATCCACGATGCCGAAATATTCGTCGAGCATATGAAGACCCGCCAGACCCTCAAGTCAACGGGCATCACTTATGATGTTCCGTCGCAACGAGCCATCTTGTCTTTCGCAGAAGACCTTCACGTCTCTGAAAAAGCTACTCTGGTCATCAAGTTTCAGGGCACGATCAACAACAACATGGCAGGTTTCTATCGATCAAAGTATACACCTGCAGTCACCCCAGCAGCGTCTGTTCCAAAGGATGGCGATTCTCACGTGATGTTCTCAACTCAATTTGAGAGTTGTGATGCTCGAAGAGCATTCCCATGTTTTGATGAGCCAAACCTCAAAGCAACCTTTAATTTCGAGATCGAAGTGCCTGAGACTCTAGTAGCAATAAGCAATATGCCCGAGAGGGAGGTCAAGAAGTCGAAAGAAGGTTTCAAGGTTATCTCATTTGAGAGAACTCCAATCATGAGCACCTATCTTTTGGCCTGGGCTGCAGGAGACTTCGAATATATCGAAAATTTCACAAAACGCAAGTACGGAGGCAAACAACTCCCTGTCCGTGTCTATACCACCAGGGGATTGAAGAGCCAAGGTCAATTCGCCCTTGAGCATGCTGCTCCAATTGTGGACTATTTTTCCGACATTTTTGGCATCGAGTATCCATTACCAAAGTGTGATTTACTTGCTGTTCATGAATTTGTAAGTATTCTCCCTCCGAGAATCTCTTGTTCTCATCGCTAGGTTCCATTTCCTCCACAAGAACCACTCGTTTAGTGTCGGCGCTTTGCTCGTCTGCTTGAATTATACCGTCCCCTCTAACAGGAAAGTTTTACTGACAGTGGATTTCTAGTCTATGGGAGCGTAGGCCTTCCAATATCCTACTCTTGCTTTATTATTACCCTGCTTCCTGCTTAGTCGCTAACCGCTTCTAGAATGGAGAATTGGGGATTGATCACTTACAGAACAACAGCTGTGTTGTTTGATGAGAAATCGTCAGACATCAAGTTTAAAAATAGAGTTGCCTACGTAGTGGCCCATGAGCTAGCCCATCAATGGTTTGGAAATCTTGTCACGATGGACTGGTGGAACGAGTTATGGCTCAATGAAGGTTTTGCAACATGGGTTGGATGGCTTGCTTTGGACCATCTTCACCCAGATTGGAATGTCTGGCCACAATTCGTTTCGGACGGAATGCAAACAGCCTTCACCTTAGACTCACTGCGCAGCTCCCACCCTATCGAGGTTCCTGTTAAGAACGCATTAGAAGTTGACCAAATATTTGACCACATTAGCTATTTGAAAGGCAGTTCTGCCATCCGAATGTTAGCAACCCACCTTGGGGTGGAAACATTCCTCAATGGTGTTGGAAATTACCTCAAGACCCATGCTTTTGGAAACGCAAAGACTATTGATCTCTGGTCTGCTCTGAGCAAAGCTTCCAACCAAGATATCCCCGCTTTGATGGACAACTGGATTCGTAAGATAGGATTCCCAGTTCTTACTGTGATAGAAGAACCTGGACAGATTAGTATAAAACAATCGCGGTATATTTCTACAGGTGATGTAAAATTGGAGGAAGATTCAACGACATGGTGGATCCCTCTTGGGCTGGAAGGAAAAGTTGGCACTAAGAGCGTTACCGCCATTGCGTTCACCGAGAAGGAAGACATCATCAGGGGTATTGATGATTCATTCTACAAACTTAATAAAGATAACGCAGGTTTCTATCGCACAAACTATCCTCCTTCTAGGCTTGCAAAGCTTGGCTCTCAAACGGATCGTTTAAGTATAGCAGACAAGATTGGTAAGTTTTGCATTATCTCTACAATATTGATTTGCTAATTGAATCTAAGGTTTGGTTGGTGATGCGGGTGCCTTAGCTTTCTCCGGAGAAGCATCCACCCCTAGCTTGTTATCATTTGTGAAAGGCTTCCAATCCGAGACAAATTATTTAGTCTGGTCGCAAATATTAAGCTCCGTCGGCTTGGTAAAATCCATATTCTCAGAAAACCCTGCCGTTTCAGCAGGCTTGAAGAAATTTATTCTGGAGCTGATTAGTCCTGCCATCGAAAGGATCGGCTGGGAACCTTCACCAAATGAAGATTTCCTCACTTCACAGTTACGCACTCTTCTCATCAGCTCAGGAGGCTCGAATAACCACGAAAGGTCAGTCGTCTTGAAATTTTGTCTTTGCGGCGGCTATCAAAGATGATTTTGATCACTAATTACCTGCAGGGTAATCTCGGAGGCCCAAAGCCGCTTTGAACTTTTTGTAAGCGGCAAAGACAAGTCTGCTATCCATCCCAGCTTACGTTCCGCTATCTTTGGCATCGCCATCCGCCACGGTGGTAAATCGGAGTATGCCGCTCTCAAGAACGAATGGCGTACAACAACTTCCGTAGATGGCAAGGATATTGCTCTTCGCGCTTTAGGTCGGCTTCAAGACCCGGAGCTGCTTCCAGACTATTTAGACTTTATCTACAATCAGGTCCGTGCCCAAGACATGCACGTTGGTGCTATTGCTCTTGCAGCAAACTCCAAGACGCGCTCAGGCCATTGGCGATATATTCAGCAAAATTTCAATTCGATCAAAGATAGCCTCGGCAAAAACATGACTGTATTTGATAGATTCCTTAAATCTAGTCTGAACAAGTTCAATGATAGAGAGACCGAGAGAGAAATTGCGAAGTTCTTCGAGGGTAAAGATAACAGAGGCTATGACCGCTCTTTGAACAATATTAGCGATACCATTCTCGGAAGAGCTACGTACAAGGAGAGAGATGGAGAAGTAATTTTGGAATGGCTGGAAACGCATGGCTACTCCTAAGCAGGCTAACAACGTATCATCTGGAATTCAAGTTAAAGGTGATATCGAGGCGATTAAGATCTGAGGACTTGCGAAAAGCACGAAAAATGTGACAGAATAATTTCATGATTCATTTATATCATTCTGCTTTTTAGCAACGGCAGAATTATATTCAGAACTTCAAAGAGACCTATTTCATAACGTTATTCCCATTACATATGTAACCAATTCCAAGTATGGAACCAGCTGTAATCAGAGGTTAGCGTCCCTAAGAATGTAAGGTGCTATATCAGTCGCTAAAGCTGAAAGCAAACGAGAGTTATGTGAAAGCAATATCTATTTCAGTTGTTCAGTCTAGAGAGAGATAACCATTTAATATATTTACATAGCTAATCCAAGTAATATGCAATATATTTATGCTAATGTCACAAACTAACCCCCTTACTCGCCAGCCATCTCGTCTAAAAATCTTCAATCTCCGGACGCCAATTCCAAATTTCCTATCCTTAACCAACCATCAAGGTAAATCCCTTTCTCTCCCCCCACCATACAGATATCCAGCCTCTAGACAATAAGCTCCTCCTCCAGCCATCCCCTTTTCACTGCCCCAGCAAACCACACTAGCATCCACAATGCCGCTCAATACACCCTCCATTGCTCCGAGTACACCCCAACCAATAAAGCTGGCTACCAATCCTACGACATAGGCATATGCACTGCCCCTAATACCGGCCCCTTCAGGCATTGCGATACTTAACTGTCTCGCGGTAGCCACCCAGCCACCAAATCCAAGAGCCATGGCCATTATAAAACGGGTGGCATGAAGGAGTAGCTTAGCCAGTCGGTAAGGAAGCAAAGGAGCCGTTTGGTTATTCCGCGCGTTAAATGAGCGTGGTGTTAGAGTACTAGTCGGTACTTGCGGCCCTAGGAAGGTCATTTGACTTAAACCTCGAGCGGAGATGTTAAGCGGCTGGGAGTGAATCGCAGCGTATGTCAGAGTTAACGGATTGGTGAGTGCAGCTATAGGGGTGGGGATAAGCGAGTAAGCGAAAATTGTGACAACGCTCATGAGCCGGCGAGGAAGTAGGAGGAGAGGAAGACGGATTAGAAGGGCGATCAATGTTGACAGGCAGATAGTCCCGAAGAGGGTAGTTGTAGCGTGGCTGAATGCTGCCACTACAATCTCTCTCGAGGTGGGGGCTGGAACGATATTTCGGTGGAAGTACCACTGAGATACGGTTGCCGCGGTGGTTGACCGTTGAATACCCCCCAGCACCGAAAGAGTCCAGATGTACATCAGTACGAAGCAGATCGCCAGCCACCAACTCGTTGCATCAATAATGAACTTGGTCAACGATGATGACAAATGCCCGCCTAGGAAGACTCTCGTGAACATCCCTAGCCAGATCCACGTCCATAGTACGACGGATCCCAAAGTCACGAAGCCCATCCCAAGAAGAGCGGGATTAGCGGCCAAAATTCTTGAAGCGAACTCTAAAACTCCAATAGCCTTGTTCAACGAATGTCGCCCTTTATAGATTGTGTACAACCAAACAAGCGCGAAGAGTCCAGGTACGAGGGAAAGCCACCTCATTGCCTTATCTTGCAAACTTGGTTCAGCTGATGAGCCCTTGTAACTCGATATGAATGGGTACAAGGTAAATGAGAATAGGATAACTGGTACCGCGAATAGAATTACGTGTACCAATGTTCTCACAAATGACCTTAATAACGCCAACCATACAAGTGATACAATAATCGAGACTACTGTATCTACAGCGAATAGGTGAAAAGAAGCATGGAGGGTTGTGTATATCGTATCTCCAATATTCTTCTTCGGCGTTTCGGTATGGAGGAATATAAGGAAGAACGTAGCAAAAAGAGCTCCTAGACATATCAAGTATAGCGAGCCCCAAAATATGTCGTGCTTGGGTGCTTCTCCTAAACTGGTAGCAATAGTTGCCGGTACAGTATCAATTGAGCTTGGAGGTCGTGGTATTCTTGTCTCGGCGTTGAATCCAGATTCAATATGTCGCTGGTCATACTTCGACTCTGTGGGTAATCTGCCTGTTCCTGGCTTGGGCGCAGAGCGAAACGTCTGAAATGCGGGGGGGCTCTCATTTGGCATCTCAATAGCCAAGTCATCCGGCGGATCATCATCCTCAATAGTCGATTCCAGACCAACATCAACCATCCTCTCTTTTCCTCTACTACTTGCCTCGCTGCTTTGCCGTAAGCTTTCTTTGTCCTTGTCTATGTGCTCACCCTCCTCTCCAATCGTTTCAGTCGTCCGGCCTCTGCCTCTTGTACTTCGTCTTCCTCCATTCCAACTGCTCTTTATTCCCCGGCCTCTACCCCGGCCTTCTCGAGCTCTCCCATCATCAGTTTTGCTATTATCGAACGAGGCATTACTTCCGTCAGGATCCGTTTCCTCGCTTTCTTCTAACCTACTAGGCGCAATATATCGGCGTGACTTCTGCAGAGCGAAAAAATCCGCAGTTTCTCTCTCTCGTTCCTCCTCGTCATCCTCTTCTCGGAAGTCATCCAATGCACTATGAAATAAAGGTGCCTCTGGGGCTGCTGAGTAACGGGATGCGAAGTTGAAATTTGAAGCAGACTGGTATGGATTACCGTGCCGAGATGAATAGCCACGAGCAGTTGTCCGTAATGGCTGGTTCGATCGACGATATCTCTCGTTAGGATTCCGGGGAGGAGCTTCTGCGTTATCCGGTTGCACGAAGTTCGATATTCGAGACTGGGACTGGGCTAAAAACCGTGAAGCATCTGCAGACGAAGATATTAAACCAATATCCAGCACGAAAGTTTCATTTGGTATCCCACTTACATTCCGAGAACATGTTCGTGCTCAAATGGGCATGTGAAGAAGGCTGGAAGCTTCAGGCGAATGTGGGCCGCACGAGATAACGGCGGCCTGGCTGATAGGGTTGTGGTTTGCTGAATACAAATCTTAGCACGAAAGAGGGTGTAACAAAGCAGTTTTGTTTTACAAAAATGCTTTTGCTTTCGATACAGCGTAGACGACGCTCAAGGTATGTTCTGCCGTCCAGGGTCGAGAGCGTGCTTTATTAAAGAAGGATGGCGATGCGATGGCGATGCAATAGTGGTAGCGGCGTTGGTGGGAGCGGCAGAATTCCGGCATTAAACCTTTCTCCGTTCTACTGGACCGTACAAGTAGAGCGCAATGGTGACAGCCTAGACGAGTGTTGTCATCCAGCCGTTAGCCTCTTTGGCTCTCTTGACTCTCCCAGAGTCACGTCCCACACCGCATGAAGTGAGTTCTTGTCAATACCTTAAGCACATGACGCTAGCTGATTTGAAAACCTGCACAGGGCACATGGGGCAGCGCAGGATCTACGTCTACGAATCTACGAAGATAGAGCACTACTGTATAATACCATCAGTGTTAGGGAGTCCATACAAAATTGAAGAACCAATACGGCATAGTCCTAGAAGCAACTAGAAGGGAAGTCCTGACCCAAGGTAGACCTTGACTATTATCTCCACTTTGCCTCTTCTCTGAGCGAGGCACTCCTCGCTGCTTGGTCGCGTGCCTTTGGCAGATACCTCTCGCTATCATCGGTGATGTCGTCGCCATCATGGGACTACATCGCCAAAGTCGTCTGTATCGGTGACAGCGGAACCGGAAAGTCGTCACTCACCATCCGACTATGTGAAGGACGATTCTCTCCACACCATGATGTGACGATAGGTGTGGAGTTCGGCTCAAGAATCGTTCCTGTCGGTCCCCCAAACACACCAGCTCGAATAATCAAGCCAAGCACCACTCGAGATCCTTCATTAGCAGACGTTTCCGAAGGTTTACCGAATCCGCCCCGTGCCGAACGTGTGGTGGAACAGAAACATATGAAATTAAGTTTATGGGATACTGCAGGACAGGAAACATACAAATCAGTAACGCGCTCATATTTCCGTGGATCATCGGCCTCTCTTCTTGTATTTGACATCTCAAGAAGGTCAACATTTATTCACGTAATGGATTGGCTGAACGACCTAAGGCAGATTGCAGAGCCAGATATTGTCGTGGTTTTAGTTGGGAATAAAAGTGATTTGGCCTTGGGGGATGAGAATAAACGAGAAGTCACAAAGGAAGAAGCCGAAGAATGGGTTAGAAAGAATGGAGTGCTTGAATACGTCGAAACCAGCGCAAAAACCGGCGAAGGTGTTGAAATGGCTTTTAGCAGGGCCGCAGAGAGAATTTATGCCAACATCGAGGCAGGCAAATATGACTTGAATGATAGGAGATCAGGTGTCAAAGGCCCGCCTGCTGGAAATGGGAATAGAGGGGGCGTTAAACTGGGCGTTCCGGCAAATACAAGTAGCTATGGTGGTTGCTGTTGATCTTTGGGGCTCATCTTCTGATGGTAATTGTATATGATAGAATGGAATTATACGAAGTACAATCCGAAGGTACTGTATATGGCTGGCGTCAAGTTGCAGATTAGATCCACCTTAAGCATGGGCCGGCGTTTCAGTGACAAGAGCTTTTAATAGGAACATTTTTGCAAGCATTTCAACTTCCATTTGCTGGCGTACTCTGCATAGGAAATTCGATTCGTTGACTGGCACAATACGATATTATATATTCTCGCTCAACTCGACCACAAAGGGATTATGAGCAGTAACTCTTCAGAGGAAAGAATATAAAGTATATAGAAGCATTACCGAAGACCCATACTGCCGCAGTGTTAGATTCCAAACATACAGTACAGAGATACAATCAGATCAGGCAGGCGGCATATCGAGTAGTACGTACGAATTTGTATGTTCCTGGCCTGGGCCGGTGCCGTCTCCTCTTCCGCTGTTACATAGTGGCTGTGACCAGTGTGGCTGAGTCCCGCATTACGCATTCCGGTAATGTTGAGGGGCAATCGCGAGGCACCACTTCACTTTCTGCTCGGTACATAAGGTAATCAAACCTTCTCATCGTTATCGTGAATATCTCTCAACCTCAATTTTCCTCTCCACTCGAGCCACAATGAGCGACTTTGCACCGCCCACCGGCCCCCCGCCTCCGAAAGTGCCAGAAGGTTGGAAAGCTCAGTGGAATGATCAGTACAAAGAATGGTATGTTTCGATGTTCCCTTCCCCGACACCATCCGTCACTCACAGTTGCTTACGATCACCAGGTTCTACGTCAATATCTATACCAAAAAATCACAATGGGATAGGCCCACAGAGCCCATCTACCCCCCCTCGGGTGACGACGCTCCTCTGGGCCCGCCCCCCGCATTTTCTAGCAGCGGTATAAATCAACCCACCGATCATAAAACGAATCCATACGAGACTACGAACGCCGAATCCGACGAAGAGCTAGCTAAACGTCTACAGGCCGAAGAGGATGAGCGTGCGCGAGGTAAACCGGGAACCCGGGATGCCATGCAAGATTACCAAAATACGGCTATGCCTTCCTCCAGCTATCCACAAGACCCTCCGAGAGAGCAGAAGAGAGGGCTGTTCAGTAAATTCTTAGGAAAGACGGGTAGCTCGAGCAACAATAATCAGTATCCGCAGCAGCAAGGCCGTTATGGATATGGTTCCCCCCCCCAACAACAGTATGGCGGCTACCCTCAGCAAGGTTATCCGCAACAGGGATACGGACAACCTGGATATGGTCCAGGACCCGGCTATGGTCAAGGGCCTGGCTATGGTGGTCCTGGTTACGGTGGAGGATACGGCGGCGGCGGCGGGTATGGTGGTGGATACCAACAGCCTCCGAGAAAATCCGGGGGCATTGGTGCGGCAGGTGGTGCGGCTCTGGGTCTCGGTGGTGGCTTGATCGGTGGCATGTTGCTTGAGGATGCTATTCAAGGTGGCGATGACGGTGGCGACGGTGGCGACGGTGGTGACGGTGGTGACGGTGGTGGAGATGGCGGAGGAGACTTCTAGGCTATGCAAAGATGTTAAGTGACTCTTGCATTTCTTTGGATTTTTCTTGCATGGCTTGTCACTCGATGAAACCTTCATTGTTGAAGTTGTCTGTCGCTGGCCTAACGGTCTACTGTTGTCTATTTTGCTCTGCGTGGAATTATAATCCATTCTCAAATACAAAAACTTTGTTAAGCCAATAAGTATATCAGCACGCCTGTGCTTTGGGTCATCTTCTATATTTTTATGTTCAAGGAATTCGACTATGAACACCAGCGCCTTGGTTGATCATGTGCGGCACTAGGCCTATGTTATCGCTTGCACTTAGAGCAGAAAACTTCTTTATTCATTCTCAATCCCATAATATACGGAGATGCGAATATTCGACGGCTATAGATGGTTATTGGTCACATAGATCTTCTGTACAGACAAAGGGATGGGGGCTGGAAGGAGATGGAGTATATGATAATTTCTTTTCGCCCATTCGGATTGTCAAGAATAAAGTAATTCTATGGTTTGGCTTACTTGTATTTGTCATGAACTGGTATCAAATTGTACAATTTTACCTGACCACTTGATTCCATAACCCCCTTTTTTCCACCATATCACCTTGTAATACCTTTCTCCACATGACTCGGCGCTTCCACTCTCTTTGAGCTACTCGAACTTGTCCCGGCCAGCCAGGCAGCTGCATCAAAATTTTGTAACGGGTTCGGTTGTCCACCTGTCAATCCTCCGGACTTTTGACGCTCTTCGAATTCAGCTTTGAGTTCGGGGTCCACTATAAGAAAATTTAGTGAGGGGTAGAGAAATCGGAGGGTGTTAAAACGGACTGTTATCCATGAGATATGGCATCCCAAATACGACTATCATACTGACACCAGCAATGAGAATCATCGGGTTCTTAAGAAGACTCAAAGGCGAAACTAGAGTTGCATTATGTCAGTTCAGTAGCGATATGCCTCCATGTTTTACCCAGCAAGTAGCACGCTGAATAAAATTTCGACCGAAAGACTTACATCCTGCTCTTTCGGTGAAATACTCTTTCGAGCCTTGAGCCTTGACTTCAAAGCCCCAAACGCCAACCCTCCCTTCAACCTCTTGAACTGGTATCGCTTCCCCCTTGTTCCCCCATTCATTTCCTCTGAATGTCCCCCAAACCTGGACTTCTGCCACCTCTGAAACTCTCGACTCGTGAATGTCCACTCTGAGAGGCGCAAAGGCGTACGTATGGCAATGTACATCGAGGAGATAACTGGCGCTGCTGACATTTCGGAAATCGAACGAGTTGTCTGCGCGGAGAGGAGCGGAATAGGTTGAAGATAGGGTTGTTAGAGTTGCGTGTGTGCTGGCAGGCAGTGTGTTCGGGTGTGGAATAATCGCAGAGGACAAGATGGTGACGCGGAGATGGGTTGCAAGAGCCATTGGCAAGCCTATAAGGCCGAGGAGTGAGGATACATGCATTCTAGGCGATTGAAGGCGGCGAGGAGGGGACAAGGAAGGAGTGGAGGGAGAGTGTAGTTGTGTTGTAGCGGCTTGATGCCAGAGTTCCAGACGCTCGGAGCTTTAGAGTCCAATGGCTGGTTGGAACAAACCGGTTTCCGATGGAAGTTCAAAGTGCTTCGTATGAGTAGACTGGAAATATCGGTACTCGGTTGAGAGTTTACTATCTAAAAGCTTGACTTGAAAGCTGATCCTGGGATAACTATAAAATATCCTGCGTCATGTAGAGCGATACTGTACTCGTACGAATTGTACTAGCTCCGTGCAGTAAAACACCGCAGGTGTCTATAGCACGTTACGGATGTACGTCTGGTAGCGTTGCATCTAACCCTGCCCGGCTGTAGTTATCTAAGCGAATATCCGCGGCTACAGAAATAGTCCTTATGTTCCCTCTATGGTGGTAGTAAACAGATACAATTTATTTGGTTTGAACAATAACTGTTAAGGTTTATGAATTTATCTTACTCGTATCTCATGCTCCCATTCAGCAGTTGCGCCTGTTAATTATAATAACTATCGTAGTCTATCTATCTCTATTGCTCGGATCAATTACATTCATCACTCAGGTTAATTACATTTATAACCTGCTTGCTTATCATGTACTGTATACTGGTAACTTGAAATATGGACCCGTATGCTACATGGAAGTAAGCAAGGCTCTGCTTTGGGAAACATAAGGCGATTCCTATGCCTCTCTAGTTCCCTATAGACTAAAGTATTCTATAAACGTGTGACAGCTACTGCAGTAGTATGTTACATACTTAGCCAGTCCTTGATGCACTCTTATAATTGATCCTATGTTGAATTCTAGCTTCTATAGGTTTTTTTTGGTAATAATACTGTGCTTATTTCTCTTCTTTAGCAAAGGTTACCTAATACTAATGTCCTGTACAATGTCCCTAATAGTTTGTCAGGACTCAAATAACAGGGTGTCACGCAATTGGCTAGAACTCAAGCGGCACGGGCTCCTATTGCCTATTTATAGAATAACTGTATTTTCAACCACTCCAGTTGAGAATCAAACTAATTGATGGCCTCCGAAAGTTCTATGATGGGTCCCCCCGCCTTATATCCGATGGGAGGACACGTATCCTCCTACATAAGAGTCTCACATTCTGAAGCGGCGCTGCTATTGACCCGTCGGGCCGTCACATAGTTCTAGAGTGATCTGTTCCGAAATTTACCATAACAATTCGCCAAAATATACTTCCAAGGGCCTCTGAAACCTACCCTGAAGAGCTACCTAGGAACTTTGAACGCAAAATACACCAGAGTGGTATAGATTTCAAAAGGTCGTCTCTATACACTAACAGTAAACGCCTGTCTGTAGTATGGTATCCGTCTGTCTATACGACGAATCCATGGATTAGATCAACTAGACAGCCTGTCTAATTCATCTTTCCCCCTATAGATCGATTAGATCCACTGAATCCACTGAATCCACTGATTCTTCCACTGATTCTTCCACTGATTCCAAGTCCTCAGTACTACTAATCAGTGATACTAGACGCCTTCTAGAACCTTCTAATCCACCTGATTCACCTAATCCACCTAATCCACCCCTCCTAGCCCGATTCTGTCGCTTTCTCCCTGCCCTCTGTAGGCTGCCAATTGCCCCACGCGAATTCATTCGACTAACCACCTTACTAAGGCTTAGTTTAGGTGCTTTTTTAGCTTCCTCAATTGACATAAGGGGTATTTCAGCTATATCCTCTTCTATAACATTTAATTGCAAATAAGGATATCTATAGCCTAATCCCCTAATTAGCACAATACCTAAGAGCCTAGGCAGATACTTACTTAGTAATCCCTACTTAGTAATAAGCTAATATCCTGCCTTTGTATA
>JAPZPC010000187.1:0-72385 GCA_037952705.1 Haplographium delicatum
CCCCCCCCCCCCCCCCCCCCCCCCCCCCCCCCCCCCCGCCCCGAAGCAGGAATGAGAATGATATGGAGAGGAAGAAGAACAGAAGAAGGTTGAGGTTGGAAAGGAATGGTTGGGTGGTGGTTGTAGTTGGAGAAAGTGGTCGCGGTAGTGGTAGTAGTAGCTGTGAAGATGAAAGAGAGGGACTAAGCGAGAGGGTAGGTCACAGTTAGTTTCCTGGTAGTGACACTGGTACCGTACTGTAGTTGCTGTACAGACAGAGGGAGGGGAGTGGATCAAGCCGTTTTAACGCAAGAACCAAGAACGAGACGACCAACGACCAACGACCAACGACGATGAGCAGAGCAAAAAGCGGTCTGGCCTAATTGTGGCCGTGTTGTCTGCATATGCACAACCTCATCCCATCCGCATATCCACCACTTCCACCACCTCTCCCACTTCACTTCACTTCACTTCCGTATCCACATCCACATCCACATCCACATCCCCACCCCCTCCCCCTGGTCCACGCCCACTCCCACATTATTACCGTTCTGTCTTTGTTCCGCTCTGCTCCTCATATCCACTTCTTCCTCCCAGGGATCTGCTTTTGCCTCGACATCACCAGGGTCCCCGAAAGCTACGGTATCCTAGCGCATCCACGAGCACCATCCGTCATCCACTCTCGCGCGACGACGCTGGACATGTCCTGTCCCCTCCCCTACGGTACCGTCGTGGTATCTCCACCTACAGTACGGATGTATACACAACAGTGACAGTACCGGGTCATCCCCGCTCGGTGATCTTGATCTCCTGCACTGTCGCTGTCCGGTCCTGCACTTCACTTACTGTACGACTCTGACTTATTCCTCCTCCGCCGAATGCACTGCAGGACGGTCATCCAACCCCTCTGACTAACAGTACAGTACCAAGTGATACGGTACCAACAGTTTCGACTTCAGGCCCTCATGACTCGATCAGGGCTGGCCAGAAACTCCGACGTTCTGCCCCAGACCCTAGTCGACCGTTTATTTTTTTTTTGGACAGAACTAACATTGACTACCGGCCGTGCCGTGAAGTCGTCTCTCGAATCATGGCTCACCTATTTGAAGTTGAGTCCACTCCAGTAATTGGCCATGCCATGGCACTGACGGACTCCGGATCCCGGTCGGCTAGACACATGGAAAGCCTGGGCGAACCCGCAGGATCAGGTAATAAATGATGAAGGAAAGTACAGAACAGGACAGGACCGGTCTGTACTTACTGTACGGACCACATGTACAATGAGCTCCAATTACGACTCGACGTGGCATCGATACAACCCTCCTCCTTGCTTTTTCCAGACGTCCTGTACGAATCATAACTTTCAATACCATCTACTTACCCCGTCTCTTACTCGTATCAAGCGCGCGAATAAATGTTGGTTGCGGATAAGAAGCCTTTCGGACCAGCTGGCAACGGGCCGAGGGATAAGGGATGAAAGGGAGGGCCCATGTCCTTGGCTACGACATTGCTTCCCACGGAACATTTCTGGATGAACTCAACTCGTCGTGGCATCGCATTCATGCTGCCGGCCCTTGATTCCTGGGGAAGGAAGAAAAAAACTATAGTCATGACGATGGGTCTTCTCTTTTTCCTTAGGCATAGAATCCTGTCGGGGCTTTGGACCCTCCGATTCCCCCGAAATATAACGTACGTCGAGCATGTGCATCAAATGAACGGAGAGATATGACAGTTTCGGAAGAATAATAATAGTTCAGCTCTGTACCGTACGACGGTGAGATCCAGTTGAGAGCCTCGCCGTCGGTATGCATGTATGTACAGAGAGTAAGCAGCCAGTTGGGAATTCTGAGTGGCCCGTTACCGCAACTCTGTGCCTCTCAAGATCTCGTCACTTACCACCGGCCGATCCTTGAGTCACCTCATCGGATAGATAGCGGGTGGCAGATGCAGATGCAGAAGCCAGCATTACAGTAACATTAACGACGTCAGCATCGCCGCCGCAACCAAACTCTCAAATGAAGGAAATGTGAGTATAGACGATACAAGAGGTCGATTTATCATTTGCCATCGACCGGGTCCGCCTCGTCCGAGCAGGAAGTTCAAACCTATGATTTAGGATGTCTTACTGTGAGAACGAGTGAGCCAGTGGCTTTGTGGTCCGTGGGGCGTGGTCTGTGGCCTGTATGGTTTGAGGGACATGAGATGGAAATTAGAACATGGCAAACCTATTTCGAGTGGCATGCAGTACGCCTCACCTTCTGGAAGTTCCCTGGTCGGGAATACCCACAAGCGACCACCCAATCCCATGCTCTCCATGAGGAGATCTGATGTAGCGGTGACACAGACAGGCGGCAGAAAGGCAACGAAGGACGCGAAAGTTGGCACGCGGCTGGAATGAAAGGGGATCAGATGAGAGGAACTGAGGCTGGGGATGAAAGGGAAAGGCAAAGGGGAAGGGGGGGGTTTCAACGGCACGGCGCGAGGATTTCCCTCTCATCAAGTCCCGAATAGAGCAAAAAAACGACCCTAATCGGATGTAGATTGATTATATATTATACTGTATATCTTCAATATAGTCAGGGGACTCCCAGGCTGCCACCATGCAACATTGCATGCTCTGTAATCTTATACGCGAACGAGCGAGCGCGTATCGTATTGTACAACACAGTAGCTTGACACCTGCGTTCTAAGCGCGCCACAAGTAGAGTATATCAGTTGGATACAGTATCTCTTTCAGCTCAGCCTAGGGCTTGGCGGCGTCATGGTTCTATATCTTATTTTATATAGCGGTGGCCCTAGCCCAATGCAGCACTGTATAGCGTACAGCAGCTAATGGGTACCTTTACAAGAAATCTATGTACCTACTCGAGAGCAAATACGTAGTGTGTACTGGAACTTGGTCGATCAACCCGCCTCACCAATCAACCGCAAAATTACAGCAAATTGAGATCTTCATCATTCTGTAAATCCAACCTGGGCACTCGTCACCCACGCCGTCACGCGGCCAGTTCGAATCGACACGTCCCATTCCAGCCTCGTGATTTGTTTGTCTGCCTATTTTTTCCTATTCTCATATTCGCCGCAAGCCTCACTTCACCGATAAGCGCAGGGTTCATGATACGAGGGTTGATCTCTCTTCTATCTGATGTCTCTATCTGACACCGTGGGATGATATGCAGTGAGTACTGCAGTGAGCACGGTAGCTCTAGACTGTCATTTCCATTATCTCCCTATTCCCTCTTGGTGTCTGTAAGTAGTAAACATATCTGGCTTGCCCACGTTGGAGAAAGGCCAACTGAGGAAATGATCGGACCCAAAAGAATAGAGCCACAACCGTTCTTTGGCCAAGAGAATCTTTGGCCTCCCCCAAACTTTTGTTCCCGTGCCAATTTAGATATCCAGCTGAGGACAAGATCGGTTCCAAAAGAAAAGCATTACAACCCTTCTTCGGTCAAAAATATCTTCGCCAATATGCCCGAAACGAGGTCGGTATTCCCACCCTCGTGCGGTCGTTATTGGATCTCATCAGCCACAACAAAGTTGGGATTCAGGGAGAGAAACGGAAAAAGAAAAGTATATACTACGGTACAATACGACTGAAGCCTTAAGGTGAGAAGGAAAAGTAAAAATACAAATACAACCTCGCGACGGCACGATGCCGTAATCCAGCCACGCCGTCACACAGTTGCATTTATTTTTTTCCGTCCACCCCAAGGTTACCCTACCCTACTTACAGTGCGAGATCTCGTGTCCCCAAATCCCACCACGTCGGTTTCGAGTCCCGTCTCTCGTGTCGTTGTGTTTCTCCCTTGGATCGCCATTTTTGGATCTTGTGTTCCAGGAAACACAGGATTTATGCTACGGTAGAGAGATAAGGTTACAGACACCCATTTCGGGGTGGCGTACAGGACAGGCGGCGTGCTCTGATTCGGGCTTTGAGGTCTTTGATATCTCATGCACACCCCCCCCTCCCCCCCGCAAGCCTCTCTACTCAACAACTCAACACGCACAAGACCATAAAGGGTATTTCCCATGAAAACACGAAATAGTTCTCCAAAACATGAGTCCCCTATCCTCGCCAACAACAAAGTCGGTGAGGCTGGCCGCATTTCAACTCAAGCCTCCCCCTCCCAAGCCACCATCCCACCCGTCATGGTCCCGCCGGCACTTGGCCCCCTTGTCACATCGACCAGATGCTCCCACACAGCCAATCGCTGAGACGGGATGTTACTCTCAACCGCCTCAATTTCTTATCACCCTCTCTGCCACATGCGCTGCCACATGCGCTGCCACATGTTGCCATTTTGCCACATGTTGCCGCATGCCCGCTACTCTTTTACAGTACAGTAGCTGCTGCTGCTGCTGCCGCCGCTGCCACCGCCGCCGCCAGCACTACCGGCTTGAATTCTCCTTGTCGACTTAATCGCCCGGCCCCCAACCGTGCTCTGCCGTCTCGTTTATGACGTGAGGAGGTGTTCATGCATTCCACGTCTTCTTATTCACGTACTTTCCTTTGTTTTCGTCCTTCCGACTTGATCGTCCTCGTTTAACGGACTCGACGACTCGGCCGAGGGAGAACGGGCCTCGACGTCGGCCGTTAAGATAATGTAATGTCCTTCCCCTTTGTCTTCCCCCCCACCCCTTTCTTCCCCCCACGTGGACTTCGTCTAGGAATCCCCCCTGCCAAAACCAATACCGCGTCTCCGGGTCGATGGTATCGTTGCATCGTCTACTTTTATTTTGAAGCGATGGAGATCTCTGATTCGATTGGGGGAAGGGGAGAGGGTGGTTGTTTGGAGAGTTCCTAAATCGGCAAAGATATTGGACGTTGCCCTGACGTCTTAGAGAAATTACTTCTGTCTTATTTTGAAGTTTCAAAATCTGACCGTTTTTTGGTTCCCTGCGTTTCCCCCCCCCCTTACTCCTCTTCTCTATCTTTTTCCTACCTGTCTATCTACACCGTCGATCGTTCTATCTCAACTTCTTACCGTCCTATACCTCTCTACTCCCCCCATTTCCCTCCCCAAAACCCTACCTGTCACCGCCTCTAAGTCTGGTCGCGGATAACCTTCCGTGGGAGAAAGGAAGATCCCTGTATAGTTTTTCGAAAAGACGGGGGAAGAATAGCGAGCATAACATTTCCGCTCTCACCGTTTGAATCGTTCCGTTCACCGTTTTAGTTTCCCTGGAGATTTGGTAACGCCCCTCCCAAAAAACCCCCAATTTTTTATTATTATTTTAAAATTCAGTTCCCCTTCTCATCTCCTCTCCGGGGAACGTCGAAATGGCGCCCGGGGGAGAAGAGGGCTACGCATCGGAGATTATGCTCAAAGAGGAAAAAACATACCGCAGAAGTGGGCTGGCATGGCTGTTCTGTTACAATCTTTTTTCGTTAGGGATTTTCTAGGCTTGTCCCCAAAACCACTTCCGTCCCAAAGATCGGAAAATCCTTTCCTTCGACCGAGGCTTGACTGAAAGTAGGTTCGTGACGGTCAAGCCCCATTTTTCAAAACGGGTTTGGGACGGCGTGTGGGCGGTGTGCTCTTTTTCAGAACTCGCACTTGCTGACATTTATAGTTAGGCTTCTGATCGGCTATGCGAACTAAACTGCCCGAGCCACATGGAAAAGAAAGCGCCGGCTTTTTAACTCGGCAATTGGTCTAAAAAAAATGAGATGGGGGGTTATGGCGGTTTGGGGAAAATACTTCGATGAAATAAAAATATGAGTTGAGAGAGTTGAACCACTCAAGAAAAAAAATTAAAGTGGGAAAAGAGATAAAGAGTCTAAGGATCTATAGGAAAGTTTTGTAGTAAATGAGGGGTTAGATATCTCTCTGCTTCTGCTTTCTTTTTCACATTTACCCAGCATCATCAAAGTTTTTCTCATACGTCTCTCTTTTATTTCTCAATCATCATAACGTAACGTAAAATCCCAAGATATCAGACTTTACGATTCCCCCTCCTTATCGGTTCCATCTTGGCATATTCCAAAGCTACTTTGCGATAGGGATAAGGGTGAAACTTTTTGAACCCTACCCCCCTCAGCAGGCCTCGTTTGTCTAAGACATATGGAACGTCATGTCTTAGAGTCCGAAAACGATTTATTTCAAATTGAGGGGTTGCTCTGCTTATACTCCTCCTTGGTGGGGTGGGGGGGGAAAGGGCCGCGAACCCAGTTTTTGGATATCTCGAAAACCTGACTGATCTTTTTCTGTGCCCATGATACGACGTTGCTAGATATTTTGAGTTTTTCTTGAAAACGCTAGATAGATAGTAGAAGTCGCACAGAATTTCTATGATTACAGTTTGTCTGTACAGTATATCCCTATCCCCCTCCGCTGGTGAGCAAAAACGAAGAATCTAGCCCCCCCCTCCCTCCCCCGAAGAAGAACCCAGAACGTCACTCCCGTTCGATCAAATTCTATTCCAAACCCCGCTTTCTGACTTTTGCACATTTATCTCAATCTACACGACCGAGTGTGGAGGAGAAGTGTGAACATAGTCGTGTGAATGATGTGAGTAGTGTGAGTGGTGTGAGTGAAGAAATTAGGCTTTTTATTTTATTCAAATCAGATGTCAGATTTTCTGCGGAGTTACAGTACAATCTTAGTCGTACGGCTTTTTCTAATTGAGTCGGTTCGTGTCCTTGAACAATGCAGGGTATGTTCGCAGGAAGTTGAAGTTGGACGCCAATTTTCTTATCAGCTTCTGTTTATACGTGGTTTTAATCTACTGCTTATGTCTCAAGACGCACCGCTTATTTTGTGATACTTCTGTAGAATGAAAATGAGCGAGGGGTACTGTGGAATTCTTACCGAAAGAAAACATAATGCAATGCAAAAGCTGTCTTGTCAAAACAAAAATGGCAAGTCCTGTAAATTCCATCCCCTCTAAACCCAGGCGTATCGAGTAAGTTTATTTTAATTTTATTAATTCTCCAAGCCTATCCTATATTCCACTATCCATGGTGACTCTTATCTGTAATCACAAACCCTCCAGTCAGTACTCCAACTCATCCACAGAACGCCATTCCAAACCTTATACTCGTACAGAACCCTATCATTTATCTATCACCTTCGGTAATACTCCCTCTGGGGCTATCCCTCCCCACATTGTCCCCACTCACACTAACACTACCGCTGCCACCTGCAATCTGCATACTACCCCTCCTCCCCAACAAGGGTGGTACAGAACTGCCTACGCCAGCTACATCACTCAATCTCATCGGACTTGGGCTTGTATCGCGTGCCAGAACATTTGGAGGCAAGCCTAAGGTAGGGATCTCGCCTAGGCCCACCGCATTTATCATACCGTAAGGGCTCTTGAAATTCGGAGGTGTGGCGGAAGGCGGCGTGGCCTTCTCGTAAACTTCTTTGTAGAAGGCCTCGAGACCTGCGGCGTTGGTACAAAAAGCTTCAATTTCGTTCTTGATCGATTCAGGCGTCGTCACGTTTTCCTTTGCTAATTTCGAGCCCAAGAGACTGGGTCCCAAAACGTCAGAAGTGGCACGCAAGATAGGTGAGCCTATGAGATTGGAACTAGTAGTAGGATAGAGCATAGGAGAGTTTATTGGGGTTGTCTTTTCAGGACCGTGGTTATACACAGAAGAAGCCATGCGGTTGAGACGATCTTCCACATGGTCGGTTTTGACATACCTCTCATGGTCTCGAGTCGCCGACGTTCGATTATTATACAGTCGATTGGCGAGAAGAAGAAAGTTGCCCTCGTCTGTTACCTGTGCCAGCAACACTCCTGAACGATGGATATACTGGCTATATTTAAAGTCTGGCCGGCCCCAGGAGTAAGTGACGTCGACGTTGCTGGGGAAATTTCGGGCTGCTTCTATATCTAAGACGAAATTGAACTTTTTCATGATGGCTTTCTGGTAGTAATGTCGACTTGCCGGAGTCGATTGCATCTGTGGTGCGAACGAGTTGATGTCGAAATAGGTCCTCGGTAGTTTATCGGGGGGTTGGACGGCCAATTCAATGATATACGGACTTCGAAATGGGTGGACCGAAGTTATCGTACAAGCCTCGCCAATTGGTGCTTCGACAAGTTTGAGGCCATATCGCTCTGCTGTGGTTGCCCATGATTCTATTGCATCTTCAATCAGCTTAGCAGTCACACTCATCCAGTCAATTCGAATGTGATAACAATTATCAGGGTTGTGAAGCCGATCATAATGGAGGTTGATCCGTTCTGGACGATATGATCGCTTTCGATGATCCACATCGTATTTCATGACTTTACTCAGAGAAACCTTGGGTCTCTTTCCACCAGTAGTCGTCGTTGGTGTTGTTGCTCCAGAGTCTGAGGATATATCGTCGTAAGTTGAACTTGACCTTGACTTTTCTGGCCTGGGAGAATCTCTCATGTACTCCGACATAGGGGTAGACGGAACTGAAGTATCCCGCCGTTTAGACACGAACCATCCACTTCTACTTTCTGGTCGCTGCTTGGCAAATTCTCCTGTAACTTGGTAAAAATATTGTCCATCTCTAAAAGGGTGACGTTTCTCAACGTGGACAAATATTCCAAGATCTTTCTCATTTTCTTTACCGTTCTCCCTCCTCTGCATCTCATCTTTCGCCATGAGCAGATTGCCGAACTGCACAGCATCTTCTCGGGTCTGAATATCTTCAAAATTTTCAATTAGCCAAGTAGTCATATCAGATCCAATGAAACAATTATAATGAAGTCGAAAATGCCATCTTCGATTTTGCATGCGGACACCCCCTCTTTCAACGGGGGCCTGTATAGCTTCTGCTAGTCCCCCAATGTCTAGCTTTGCTTTACGGAACCTCTCTGTTTCTATCAGTTGACCTCGCCGAGGCCCACCTTCACCAATTTCCACCAACGGCAAAGAATCGAGCTCGGCGGACACAACAATAGATGGGTCTTCGGTCTTGTAGACAATATCCAGAGGGTTTGGATCTTTTGTTTTGCGGGAAGCTAGACTCTGGAATCTCTTCTCCGATGCAGTGATGACTCTATGTCGTTGCCACGTTTGAGTAAGTCTGGCGATACCTTCCAGTCGGATTTCTTCCTCATTATCCTCTCCTTGACGTCTTTGTGACTGTGTAGGTCGTTCCACTGGTATCAGCACAAACCGAGCACGCCAAAATCGCAAATTCTCCGACATCTCCTCATCAAAACCTGCAATGAATGCATCCACATAGTTCCAATTATATTCATCTCGTGGCTTGCCAAGGATTACCGGGCGTGACTCGTATTCTTCGGCCAAAGTCGTGCGGATGGCGGGATTGTAATACGCCTGCACCTCAGATCCATTTGATGCGGTAGGTTTCCTGACAAACATGTTGACTTCGACCTCGGTTTCATTGACGCAGGACAATTGATGTATGATATTACCCATCGACATAAACACACTAGCCCCGTCCTCTTCAATACGGTCACTGTCAAATACATTGGCGATTCTAAGGGACTTTTGGCCAAAAGCTTCGGCAACAGCAGGCCCAACGACAACTTGAAATCCTTGGGATAAGCGTAACCCAATCAACTCTCGCAGAAACTCTTCCCGCGTCTTTGGCACTTCATTCAAATCTTCCTCGATATTCTGAGAGATATTATATGGCTTTTGCTCGTACTCGGTGTCGAGCTGATGTTTGGTCGGAAAGAACTCAGTTGTTAATGGTACAGATGCCGGACAGCATAGAGACTTCCATTTCATGGTGTTTACAAGCACAGGCTTTGGGAATACATGTTGCCAACGTCGATACTGGCTTGGTCCGATATTTTCGTTTGCGGAGGGGTTTGATGGGTTTAAAACGGTGAGCCAGGGGGATAAAGCCGTGACCGGAGAGAGAGTTGTAGGGAGTTCTGGAACAGATCCAGCAAGGAGTTTTGAGTGATATATTTTACGGCCATCATCATGCCTCAGGGACTGTAGAAGCTCATCGTCGTTTCCATCAGTCATTTCATACAGTGAACCAAGGACTGATCTTGATTTGAATTGATTCTTCGAGTCTAATGACTGAAGGGCGCTCTTAATAGTCATTGGTTGAGCCGTTGGGATCTTTTCTTCCTCTGCCGCATCGACAGAAATCTTTAATTCTCCCGATCCCGATTCCGACTTTGTTTTCGACTTATCGCTGTGAGATGATGATGACGATGGCCTTTCCTGGGACTGCGAAGCTGCGGAGGCCAGAAATTGGTTCGTCATTGAGCCATTTCTAAAATTTTTTGATTCTGATACCTTGCCAGTCATAGGCTTTCCTGCACTGGCATGTTCTATCTGTATCTCTGCCGTAGCTGCTTTTGGGGCAGCAATACCAAAACCATGCTTGCCAAGACTGATCTGCCTTCCAAGCTTTGGTGGTTTGACTGGAGATGGCCGAGTATTTGCAGTCATGCTACTATGAGAACCGAATTTTCGATGCCTTCCTAGATCCTCTGTGGGTTTCAACTCTTGCCTACTTGGAGACGTACCAGTCGTAAATACTGTGGCTTTTACAGTGCTAGAATCTGTGAAAGAAGTACCAAAGACTTTTGAATCTTCGGCTAGAAGTTTCCTGGCAGCTTCTTCACTTCCGGTTTTGAAGTAAGCCTTGCTATCAGCGTTCTGTCGAGCAACAGGACTTTCCTCTAAAAGCTCCGATCTTGTGATATCAAAAGAGTCCAATGCTTGATAAAACTTTTTTACATCGGCTGGACAATGTCGATCAAATAGCGGCTTCGAGGGACCGCTCACGAATTCAAGTAACCCAGTATACACTTTCTCGCGTTCAATAGTGTCAGGGGATTCTTCGCTGGGTTTTTGCTTTCCAAGAACCTCTCCAGCAGCAAGTATCATTTGTGGAAAGAAAGCATCAAGCTGAAGTGGCTTTACGAAGATCTCGCTCAAGGCGCTCTCCATGACGCTCGCCATCTCCATTTCATACATTTTGCAACGCACTGCGAAATCTGCTCTTCGTTGAACAGCATTCTTCTGGAGATATGTTTCAGTCTTCGCCGAAGGAGACGTAATACTGATATCCTGAGAGGCTCCCGTCCAGAAAGAGACATCAATCCAATGAGGTATGGCATATGACCACTCACTGGGAGGATCAGCTGCTGCAAATGACCCCGAACGAAGGCCGCGCTCTGACTGAGATGCTTTTGTGGGTGAGAGAGATTCGTTAAGAGAAGAGAAACTACTTGAAAATATAGTTGCAGTTTTTCGTGGAGTACTGTCTTCACTGCGAAGTGATCTGAAATGCAGAGCCTCCTGGAATACCGCATGCTGAGGATTTCGATAACGAAAGAGCGGAACTGAATGCAGAGGCATTTTAGGTAGGCAAACAAGATCTATACCGATTCCATTTCCAATAAGGGTTTCTGTTGTCAATCTCAATGTCTCGTAGTCAACTTCAAAAAGGCCAGGGCTGGGAGTGATGACTACGATTGATATTCCCGTCCTCATCAGATCTCGATCGATATAATCATGGGCAAATTGGGAGGATGCTAAATTTATTGCCTCGAGAACATTGCCGTGTATGGCAAGGGAAGGTTCGGCTTCTATTCGGGTACCCAACGCCCCTCTCATGTTGCCCTGTGGTGTTGCTGGATCGATAGAAGTTGCGATATTGATGCGGTGCATAGATATATCCTTGCGGAAGAATTTGAATTCGTGCTTCAACTGGTATAGAATGGTCGTCCATGACCCGCTGGCCATTTCACTAACTACAACTCGATAGAAGTCCTTGTAAGGTTTTTTGTTGCCCTCAGTTTGAATACCAGTATGATAGTTGCTATCATGAGCACTGGTCGCCAACTCAGATGCAATTCCCGTGTCGTATTCCACTCTCGTGAAGAGCACAATGCTAACAAGATGTTTGACTTTGAGAGCAGCCCATTTCTTAAAGAGCGTTGGTAGGAAACCATTGACGACTTTATTGAACATTATCTCTCCAGAGCCTTCTGAGTCAAAGTCCCACATCTCTCGCGACATCTGAATAAAGAGGATGTATCTAGCAGATTCGCTTCGAAAAATGGGCTTTGTATTTGTCGAAAAGAAGGCAGACTGTACTTTACGGCCAGCAAGATAAACAGATGTTACTTGAGCTTTTATGGTGCCCATGAAAAGTATCTTTTGGCCTCTGAATACCGTTTTATTGCCCAACTCTCCCACCGCCAGCCTCCACATGTCGGATCGGGCTAGGTACTCGTCTTTGAATGATAATTCGACGTGTGATGCGGATGTAACAAACGGATCAGTCTACTATATGTTAGAAAATATTAAAATCAGAGAAGAGGACGCACTTTGGTTACAAGGACATTAGATCTAGGCTTGAGAGAGAATACATCTGCAATATGCTTTGTAACAGAAACTTCGAGGTTTGGCTGTTTCATTTTCATTTCTTTGGACATATCCTTGGCAATGAAAATGTATCGATTCCCAAGATCTACATCATGTTTGTCGCCATTCATGTTACTAGGGCTTCTCGTATTTGAATTGCTCCCTTCCCGCTGCATCGTCGTCGAAAACATGTCAAGATCTATCTTGGGGGTTTGTGTCTTATCTTGAAAATCTCGGAGGCTAGTATCCATCTTAAGAGCCATAATGGCCAAAAGATCTCCCGGTTTGACATCCGGAAATAGATCCAGGTTCAGGACAACTTCTTCCTTCGAGAACCCCTCATCGTGGACCCACAACACGCATTTCCTTTCAATCAGTGGCTGTAGAGAAATTGGACTGCGCAAAGGAGTGCAAGATTCCGAGGCGGCAGTCACTGGGCGACTGTTAAGCATAATATCGGAGCTGCCATTGCTAACCCGACTGAGGTGGTTGGCTCGCTGGGTTCCGCGGCGTTGGGTTGACGATAATACAGATGACATTGGAAGTCATGAGTTCGTTCGCGGAGATATTAAGATATCACGTCATGATTGGGACAGAACTTGAAGTCAGGAAGAGATGAAATCGATTCCGAAATGACCTCGAGCTCGATATATTGCCCAGATTGACCGCCTAGAATATGCCGAACTAGGAATCGCTCTAAATCGGCATTTTGAGCTTTTTCTCCGATTGTGACCAAAAAAAAGTTGACCTTCTTCTGAAAAATGTCCTTCCTCAGACAAACGAAACTTATTTAGAAATGGGTAAGAGACCCGCAGAAGAAGTTGTGGATGGCAATGAGGCGTATCTCAAACGCCAAAAAATTTCCAATCCTGTAAAGCAGGCCGCAGAAGATATCCATTCTGGAAAACAATTGCAACGAATTCTTGCTTTCGATCAAGATAAAGGCCGTTCAAGAAATGGTATGAATTATAATGGCTTCTGGAATTTGACTAACAAGCACTAGGAATACAAGCGTTTAAGAAATTCCTGGACGGATTTTCAGAGGGTGTCAATGCAGATCGAATATCGATTCTCAAAGAATATCTCGACTCCCAGAAACCTTCCGGTGAGGATGACAAGACTGCAGTTTTTCTATCAGACTTGATACAGACATGGAGTCTTGCATCCCAGTCGAGTGATGACAGTTTACTCTCCGCCGTCCCCGCCGTCTTGGCCCTCCTACTGAAAACAATTTCCACCATTCTCGAATTCTCGGAGCATGGCATAAGACTGGGCCGCACCCTTCTTTTAAAATCTCAACAAGAATTGATTGCTCGAGGTCTTACTGCGAACAAATCAAAAGACTTTGTGATCTCTCCAGTGTTGCGACTACTTAGAGAGGTTTGTGCATTCGATGGTGGGGTTCTCGCCAAGCAAGTCTTTCGTGCAAGGGACCAAACTTTTAAAGGATTGGTGCGTAATCTCGGCATACGTTATAATGGCGACGACGTAGAAGACCTTAGAAAACCTTCTGTCCGGACCAATGCTCTTCGATTCTTGTTGTCTTCATTCAAATTCCTTCCTCCAGATTCCAAGCGAGAGCTTCTCAACCAAAGAGATATCATATTGGCTTTGACGAAAGACATCAGGGAAGACCCACCATTTATGGTTCGTGATATTCTCGAGATGTTGAAGACTACCGTGCTTCTCGATTCTCCACTTCCACGAGATGCTAAAACGAAGATTGTGAATTCCACGTCTCTCGGACGTATAGCCATGCTGTATCGATACAATCAAACCGAAGTGGATTTGGAAGCACCCAACTCCAAAAAACCTATTGATGAGGTAGCTCATGAATTTTTAATGCTGGCGTGCACGTCTCCAGAAGTTGGTCTTATTAATCGGCCATGTGGATTTTATCCTCGCGGTGTTGATCCTGATGATACTCGTGATATCGAGACAGACGGTTCTTTTATCGATCTGGGACTGGACAGTATCGAGTGGATGGATAAATACACGGAAAAAGTCCCAGTCCGAAATATCATCTTGTCTGATTTCATACAAAATTTACGCCCCTGGTCTAGTATCAAGCATAGTGAGCTTTTACTCGCCATTTTCCGGGATGCTCCCGAATTAATTGCGGATTTCTTTTATGGCAAGAAAGATTTTTCATTTGATCCTAAACTTACGGCGACTTGGATCGGATACTCATCATTTTTATTTTCTACTATTCAACTCCCGATTCCCAAATTTTTTGGACACAGGGAGCGATATGCGAGGATCCCTCCACCGCCTGCCATTGTGTTAGAGAACATACTTCCGCAACCTTTGAGTCAAAAAGCCTTGACTCGGTGTTTGACTCAGCCTCACAACAACCTAATCACTTTCTTCGCCATACGGATTCTCTGCGTGGCGTTTAGCAAGTTGCAAAAAACTCTAGAGATGTACCGAGAAGGAGAAAATAAATCTTCTGAGCTATGGACACAAGCCGCAGAAAGATTGGTAGACGGCTTTTGTCAAAGATGCCCAAGCATCAAAGAGGTCATTCTCGCCTTCCGTAGGCTGACGAATGCCGACCTCTTGCAAAAAGAAGCTGCCACAAAGCTTTTGGTTCTATACTACGAAGTAGTCCCTCGCATTGCGTTGGATGTGAAGTTTGGAGTATCAGCGGCTTTGGTAGAGAGCCTGCAAGCCATGGAAAACACAATAGCTCCTAGCGATCGAGCTCTTCGGGCAATCGAGCTGGAAAACGTTTTCAAGTTTGCACAGTTTTCACCTGGCATGCGATGGTTTAGTAAAGTGGAAAATCTTCCGATTTCACCATTTTTAGCCATGTTAAAACTCGCAGCGCAGGAGCCTGCAGGTCTCCCATTGCTAAAGTTAAGATCAGTCCTCGATTCTGTAGCAGATGAAAATCAAATATTCCAGACTGTGACTGCCATCTCCGCAGTTGATACATTTATTTTCGCACTGAGAGAATTACCGGCAGACTCGCCTATTGTTGACGCATTTGTGGATGAATGTATCTCACGATGTGCATCTACGCCAATCAAGTACATATTTGCTTTGGAAGAAGTAGTCACGCTCGCCGAATCCAATTTAGAGTCACCTGTGAGCCTATTGCTACTAGCTATTGTTGAACAGTGGCCGTTTGCAGTCAAGTCGATGAATGAAAAGGAATTACAAGCAGTTGCATCCTTTGTCGCTCGCTATTTTGCCGCATCACTGAAGATCAAGGAGGATAAGAAGGTGATCAAGACTTTAATACAGAAACTTGTTGAAGGGACACAGAAAGGATTCGAAGCAAGAAGCACATTGGAAAACTATCGCAAAATGGTTGACGCTGTTTCTATCCCAAGTGCAAAAATTACTCCTGTCGAACCTGCAAAAGAAGCCAAAAGTGCTACAGAAACCGAGAAATTCATCATAATGGATGAAGATCTAGCCGAAGACCATAACTCGCTGATAAAATGGACAACCAAGGAAGTTGACGAAGTAATCGAGGGTGGATTTGCTGCAGCACTGGTCATGCTTCTCTCTTCAGAACACTTGAGTGTTCGAAAGGAAGCTTTAACAAACATTTCGAAGTTTTCTACAAAGCTCAAGGAGTCAAATTTTGAAGAAAAAGACCAAATATGGTTGCTTCTTTCCGAATTGGTCGAGACTGCAAGACGAGTTATCGATCAGGAGCCGTTACCCACAGTCATCTCAGCATTTGCTTCGCATGCAATACCCGTACTTAATGATCCATTACATAATGTGTATGAGAAGATCAATAAGTTCCTTACCCAAGGTCCGGTATGGAAATTGGACCGGATCCCATTAATGTTTAAAATTTTCGATGAAGCGCCAACATTAGATGATGCATATAATTCGGAGACAGGTTGGCTATTGACTTACATGCTTTCTGGCCTTCGCTCTCAGGCAGACATGGCAATATACCGCAAACGACTTGTATTTGAGAAGCTTTTTTCACTTTACAACAACACTTATCTCGGCCCTGGTCTACGGGAAAAAATATTAAGAATCATTTTCCGGGCTACTAAGATTAAAGGAGGAAGCACCACACTTATTACTAGATTTAGCGCCATGACTTGGCTTCAGGCCCAAGTCGCTCTAGGGGGAGGAACGCCTCTGAAAGATTTGATGGAGAAAATGTTAGAGTCATGTGACATGAATAGAGTTGGCAGTTGGGCCAAAGGTACGGATCTCAACGTGATCAAAGCGGAGACTTTGAACTTTTAGGCAGCATATTTGTAGTTTAGATACCCAGTTGTGAAGAATGCTGAGCCTATATTATGACATGGGTGATGACCTCGGCCAGTGAATACTCGCGCTTGTTTGAACCTTGTCGTGGCCCTAAGCGAGAATCCAACCTGCCTTGTGGACGCCTTCAACTGCTCCGCAAAAAACTCCACGAACAACTGTACACCAACAACCGACATTCACGATTGAAGGACGACTCCTAACGCATTAATAAGTCAAGATTATCGAGTACCCCTTTACTCTACCTATTTAGCAATTAGCACACCGAACAATCGGCATCGAGAAAGAAACCCCTCCTCAGCTTTGAACGCACACGACCTGGGATTTGCGCCCCTACCCTCAGCTTGATTCCACTGCCGTCAAACAATATCTACCATAGAATCTCAATCAGGAGTCACTTTCAACCTAAATAGAAGGTTGCGCTTCGTTCTAAGCTGTTGAACAGCCACTTGGCTCCCAACGCCTCCTAGCCTGGCCTTGCCCAGTTGTCCATTCCACTACTTCTACATCATCCAGTGCTTGCAGCTGTGAGAGCAGCCCATGAGTCGCCAAGAATATCATAACTTGAATAAGCTGTGCCGGCAATTATGGCGATAAGATATACAGCGATCGAGTTGAAATTCCTCCGGGATTCACCCTTAGTGGTGAAACCCCCTAGCCTTCCTCCTCGAGAGGAATGGATGGGGTAAGATTCGCAAGCCTCTTGGAAATTGAGAATCTTTGTTGACATCTTTAGACCTCAAACAGACCCTTCTCGTAATTCGACCAAACCAGCTACCGACAGAGCCAAGAATAATGACTCTAACATACTTTTAGATCAAACGAATAGGCGCCCCGGTGCTGAGAGGCATATGTCGCGTAATAGTGCAAGTATGTGATTTGAATTCTAATGGTGATTATACGTGCTAATTCATGTAGACCCTGAAGATATCATTCTTGGACCTCCAAGAACGTCTTTTTTGTCAGCAACCTCCGCCCGAAATTCGAGTAAAACCCTTGACTCTGAGAGACCTCCTCTCCGTGACGCTGATTCTCGAGACCGATACAATTTCCGTGGCAAATCAGGCGAAGGAGAGGATCGAAGCAGGGACAGCAGAAATAATACTCTCCGTCCGAAACGTACCGATGATCAAGATAGCGATGGTTGGAGCACGGTGAAGCCAAGGAAAAGCTTTGGAACCGAAGGCGCCGAGCGCTTTAATGGTCGCATGGGCGTGGACCGACACAGAGAGGATAGGAGATTCAAGGATCGGGATGATCGAGATCCTAAGGATAGACCACGAGGATTTGATTCATTTTCGAGAGACAAAGATGGTGATCATGAACAGGACCGAGAGAATCGAAGAAATGGTGCTGGCCGTGGCAGAAATGAGCCTTCATGGTTCAGAGATAAAGATACTGATGCCCCTCCGACGCCAAGAGAACGTAACAGTAATGGGGACAGATTTGTTGACAGAAGTAGAGGATGGAGGGAGAAGGACCGCGAGGATAAAGTAGAGAGAGGCGAGAGAGGAGACAGGGGTGATCGTGGTGATCGTGGTGATCGACGATGGGACAGGGACAGGGACCAACGACAAGAGCGCGAACCTGCTTGGATGGATGAGCCTACCGATGAAAAGAGTCAAGGCCATACTCAGGAGGACTTTCAGAAATGGAAAGAACAGATGCAAGGAAAGGACAAGCCAGGAAAGCCTATTGAGGATACAGCAAAGCCTGATGCAGGGGCAGCATTCTTTGGTCTGGACAAGCCAAAAGTGGAAACACCACTCGAGATTGTTGATACTGGTCCAGATAAATTTTTTGGCATGTGGGCGCCAAAGGATGAAGTCGTTCCAGAAGAAGGAATAGAGGTAAAGAAGGAGGGCGCCGCAAAAGCAAAGTCGGCTGGGAAGTCTTCACGTTTTACCTCTTTCTTCGCTCCGCAAGAAGAGCCTGCGCGAAGACAAACAGAACCTCCACCAGCCATGCCACCACCACCTCAGGGGGGGTTGGAAGGATTGTTTTCGTCCAATTCTCAATCTGTTGATGAAAAAGCGGCCTTTCAGCAACTTCTTCTCAAGTTACATAACCAACACTTGTCAGCCCCAGGTTCAGCACCGCCTGCCAACATATCACTTCAGCCAAGGCCACCCCCTGAAATCCAACCAGGAAATCCTGTCCCTGGTGCTGATTTTCAACAATATCGCCCGGAGCGACAGGATGAAGGACGCCCAAACACTCGTAATTCTCAACAAGCTCTTCAGGACCTTTTGAATCAACGTCAAGTTGCAGGAAGTCAACCAACGATACGAGCAGATCAAATGTTACAAGAATTGGTCAGCCAACGTCAGAACGCCGTCAGCCAATCTTCTGTTAGACCAGATCAGCCACCAAATCGTAATACCAACACCGAATTTCTAATGGGTCTCATGCAAAGCGCCAAGGCCGCCCCAGATCCTCAGAGGTCGGAGCAAGCTCTATTAAGAATGCCTCCAAGGGCGATGGATCGTCAACAAATTGAGCGAGAGCAAGAAATGCAACGAGAAGCTGCTGCACAACGTGATCGGAGTGCATCTCAACGTCGTCCCCCACCTGGCTTTTACGAAGATCCGGCAGCTTTTCAGCGTGGTCCACCGCCACCGCACGAGAGACCCGCTGGTAACCCTCCACAACCAACACAAATTCTTCAACGTCCACCGCCACTAGGCTTAGACATGGGCTGGGACCGCCAAGGGCAAATGCCACCTCCACATCGAATCGTCCCAAACATTGCTCCACCTCCTGGATTACCAAGCGGCCCGAACCGTGGAATGCCAATGCCCCAGATGTTTCCTCCTGGATTCCCAATGGGAAATTTTACGCCTCCTGACGTAATGCCTGGACCACCACGTAATATGCAAATGCAACCACCACCTGGTTTCTTTAATGGACCTCCGCCTGGTTTCATGCCTCCGGGAATGGGTGGGTTTCAAGGACCTGAAGGAATGGCATTTGGTGGTGCACTATTCGATGGAAGGGGACCGCCACCTCAAGGTGCTTTCAGAAGGCCGTAAAGACAAACACAGGATATCGTGATATAAATGTCGGTGTTATGTAATTATACATTATTGGTTGACTGCGAGTCTGAAGCCGTGATATTATTGCCTAGCTAGTTGCAATGCGACTTAGGTGAACACTGCCAATTGTGACAAATCTGTGAGACAAATTGACCATTTGACACAAGTATCTCCGGGTATTGAATACTGAATTATTCATTATTTCATATTTATTCTGAGAACTGGCTCTAGTGAGTGGTATCAGGGTCATAGACCAATTATGCTGATTCGATTGTTTGAAATAATAGGTGATTCAAGTTAAATTGCGTATGAGTTAAGGATGCAGGGCCCATTCACACCTACCACCAAATTTAATGGATTCATTTGAAAATCAACTAATTTCATTCTGCCTTGTTTATTTCGCTGTCCTCTATTCTTATTTCGCTCAACACTATTTATTTGCTAACGACTGAAATTTGACACCTTAAAAACATTTAGAATATTTAGCGGTCAAGCATGGCCCAACCAAGCAGAAACACCGAACCATTCTCGAGAAATTCCCAATCAGTCTCGGAAATGTCGAGATCTCCTCGTCCCGAGGCCCTGAATCTACTCCTTACCTTGATTTATTTAGATGCCGCCGTCGGACACAACTCACTTCGTGAGTGTCCACTTGGGAAGGCATATTTACAAAGATATTTCGACAAGATTCCACCGTTTAGAACCACTCAAGACGTCGAAAGAGCCCTTTTAAATACTGATCCAGTCGCGGGCCTTCTTTCTTGGATATGTAATAACAAGGGAGACCTTCTCACTCCCGCATCCGGTGGACTCCATATTCCAGGGTTTCCTAAGGAAGTACATCAGTTCGTTGTTAAGCCTGAGAGAAACCTTCTTCAAAGATTTAATTCCAAGAAGAAGGCTTTGGGAAGGTCTTTCTTGGTATTCCATGGTACACCTGTTGCGAATGTTTTTTCCATTTTGCAAAACGGGTTCTATCCTAGAGGTGGAGGTTTGTGGACAGCGGAAGAACCGACTATATCCTATTCGTATGCTTTCCGTGCCCCTCACTACATAAATTCGTTCATGATGACGAATGCTGGCGGCTGGTCAGGTAATATTTATACTGGTTGGGGTGCGCTTTTGGGTTGTGAGGTAGCTGTTCATAATGGCGTTGAACCATTTTCTGACAGTGACTATATGATTGCTCGCTCTCAGGATCGAGGCTTATATCTGGATCGAAACTCAGTTCTTAGGCAAGGTACATGCCCTGGAAGATACTCATCCGGCCCATCTCTTGGCCAGGACCGATTTCCTGGTCGAAATCCGTTTACCGGACGGGAATCTTCTAGTACGCGATTTTCCAGGAGAGATGCCGGCAGAACTTTTGCACCCGAGCTGGTGGATGGGGGCCTATTTTCGCGTAGCAAAATCCATGTCCTACAAGACATGGATACTATCATCGTTCGCTATGTGTTCCTCCTCCCGCCTGGTATCCTCCCTAACGCTCGGAATATGTTCAGCCGTTCATCTCCACTAAAATCAGCTGTGGAGCCTGCTATGACTGCTGCTTTTGAGAAGATCCAAGCTAGCGGAGGGAGAGCAGACTGAGAGGAAGATGGAGACTCAGGATTTCGTTCGAGGAACGAAAGGGTGGATTTCTTACTTTTAATGATGAGATAGATTTTGGAGAATCCAAACAGTCTTTAAGCGTGGGCTAACCTTTTTAATGAATTACAATAATAGTATCTCGATATTTTAATGCTATATCTACCTTCGTTTCGGGTCCTAGGTGTTAGAATTCAATGTAATTTATAAAATAATACAACTTGGCTGAGTAATCATTTGCCTCGTCAACCATCCAATAGTCGCCTTGCCTTATCCGTAAATATCGAGATTTATCCGACGTGCATCAACTCACCTTTTCCGCTTTGAACCTACAACGACTTCGAAGTCAACAATCTCATTAACCAACACTGATGAATTCTTCATCGGAAACTGAAGACCAGAATGCTGAAACGCCAACGCCCCGAGAAACTGGGCTTAGCAGCCAGACCCTACGCGCCGCAGCCTCAGAGCGGAAAAAGCGCTCGAGAGTGACGCGTGCATGTAATCGATGCAAATTGTAATACCTACGGAAGCATTCAAATATAATCTAACTATTTACAGAAGAAGGATGCGTTGCACCGGTAAGCAACCTTGTCCAGGCTGTACAAAATCAGGTGCGCCTTGTGAGTTTACGGCAAAATATACTCGTGGAATAGCACCACCCGTCGAGTCTGCCACTGAAGGAACGGATCACATGAGCCAAGGAGATATCGTAGCCAAGGCTCAATCATTTGTGCCTTCGACAAGAGCATCTATCCAGAATGAAAGAGATGAAAACAGTGAGAACACGAGCGAGCAAGGGGAATCTACGCAGTTGCTTCAATCTAGTCTAACTTTTGGTCAAATGAGCTCTCGGCATATTAAAAACCGAAACCGAAGAACATCTCTTAATCGGGATGATCCTTCAACTGGAACGACGGTTTTTGAACGGACGCAAACCAGCCTCAACAATCGAGTATTTCACAAGCATAAATCGTCCATATTTACATACGGAGATGCTCCTCTACCAGAAATTTACTCAAGCTTCTTTACACTTCCTCCTCCAGATTTAGCCAAAGCGATTGTGGCTAAATATTTCAACTATGCTTCTGGCATCAATAGGTACTTGCATCACCCAACAGTGAATAGTTGGCTTGATGAGATGCTTAGTAGTTTTCGAGGCACTCAAACTGGAACAGACGGAAATAGCAAGCGGGCCGTAGTACTTATGGTTCTAGCTTCAGCATATGAGTTGGTGGATTTGGGATCCAGGCAAGATAGTGCAGATCAAACGTACTTTCCCTTCAGAACGCCATGGTACTGAGCTAACTCTTCAGTTTTCGATATTTCCAACAAGCGGAGCATCAACTAAAGACAGAGACCGGCGAGCTACGTTTGAGCACTATCCAGGCTCGATTATTACAGTGCTTCTATCTCCTCGGCCGATCTCGGGTGAACCAATGTTGGAGTGTATTTGGAACGATAGTAAATCTTGCGTATGCAATGGGAATTCACAGAAAATTTAGGGTGTCGGGAGGGTCAGATTTGATCAACGTAGAATGTTCCAAACGCACATTCTGGGCGGCTTATACTCTAGATAAATATCTGAGCTCGGCTCTAGGGAGACCAGAGATGTTTCACCCTGATGATTTTGATCAAGTTTGTATACTTTCTATTTGAGAATTCAGCTAATTAGTGTCCAGGAACTTCCAGCTCTAGTAGACGATGAAAATCTAACAAGTAGTAATATGTTGATCACAAAAGAAGAATCTTCGTGTTCGATGATAGGCACAGTTCTTCAAAACAAGTAAGAAACTTGCATAACTTGAGAACATACTCTGACTCGTTAGGCTTGCCATAATCATCAGTAAAATACTGAAAAGATTTTACAAGATCAAATCTTCGGCTCTCGAGGTTCGTCATAGGCATGCCGAAAAGATAGAAGAGGAATTTGCGAAATGGGCGGAAGAAGCACGTATTTTAAACTCTGAGCCCCATTCTCTCAACTCCCCACTCAGTCGGTTTCAAAACTTCGCTCTCCGGCTTTCTTACGCAAATGCGCAAATTCTTCTCTACCGACCATTTCTACTCGAGCAAAATTCTAGACAAGATCCAGATATCTATACAAAGACGGAGGGATACATAAACGCATGCTTAGTAGCATGTATGAGGATAACTGAAATCTTGGACGGAGCTTCTCGGAGAAAGAATTCATTCAGTCTCTCTTGGGTAATATACCTTACACATTAAAAATTCTAAACTGACGTCCATAGTTTGTCCATTTTGTTGGCTACACTGCCACAGTTGCATTGTATGTCTATGTGATTAAATATCAGTCTGAACCATCCGAGAAATGGATGTCATATTTTGAAGCGGCTGTGAGAGCGCAGGCTCAGATCAAGATTTCCGCAGAAAAAGAGTCTTTTGCCCAGAAATGTAGTGTGGTATTGGAGGAACTTCATGCGGAGGCTGTTGGATGCATACAGAAAGGAAATGCTGAAGTAGACGAACTACAGACGAGTCCTACGTATCAAAGCATGTTCGGCCAACCGCAGGATACCTACTCGCAGAGCATACGCTTATCTCAAGCTTCAATTCTTCCTTCCAATCAAACAGGCCTCCCAGATCCTAATCTTATGTCATCTAGTTCTTACTTTGGCGGGGAATGGAATGACATGAACTTTGTAAGTTTCAATCTACTTTCCAAGTCCCCAGAGCTAAAACAAATCAGGATCAAAGTGCTCCAGGTGGGGGAATTCTTGGATCTCTTTTTCAAGGCTTGGACGGTATTCAGGTCAGAAATCAATTCGACTCAGTCGTTGATAGAATTGATCAATGGGGGTTTTCAAGCCTTACCGGTTACTGAATTGGGATATTTTCAGACTGGGAGGTGATTTAAATATCAAAACCTAATTTAAACGGAAACGATTCATTAAATCAAATTGAACGCGGAGTGGGAAATTTTCTTCAACCGCGAGTGCCACTTGGCAGGAAAATACAATTTATTTCTTTGCTGACGGCCCCACTTGAGTCGAAACCCCGCCAAAAGAAGCCACAATAATCAAAAAACAAAACTCACCCAACAATCGGCACTCCTCCACAACCCCAAAAAGCAAGGATCACCAGTTTAACAGCAAAACAAAAAATAGATCATCTACCCGCATTATCAACTTTTGTTGCACGTCGCAGTCAAAGGGCTGACGGAGTTCCAGACATCTCCACATACTCCTTGCCCGTCCGTCGGATGCTTTGCCGGCTTATCACCTTCCGATATCTCTCCCGCTGACGGCCGGCAAAGCGACCGGACAAAGACATTTAAGCATCTGTGCTTTGTTAAATTTGTATTTGTATAAATCCAGTCTTTTAGATGCTATTTGGAGAGTATTGAAGTTTCTGGATCTGTTAGGGAAATGGAAATTAGACGGGAATGAACGAAGGATCCGGACTTCGGATCTCCCGTCAGGGGGTCCGACCGGCCATCAACTGGGATGAGACGTCTAATCGTGTGGGGTTCTCAAGGATTGATTCTTCAAACGGATTATGGGAAAATATGAAGAGCTATTCTATTTTGCAGGTTGGATTAAGGGTATGATCACAGGATTCCAAAGAGGCGTCTTTGTGGCTGCGCTTAACGGTTCAAATTACCTCAAACGCCTGTCGCCAGCGGTTGGTCCTTTCTATCGCCCAGACTTTCGTGTCGCACAACATATCTCATTCGTTTAATTGGTTAGCGATGGATCTCAAAATTAAGGTTATTTGTTTCTTGGGAATTGCAGGGTTTTACTGAAGTGAGAGAATAAGCATATAAGCTTCTTGAATTCGGTTTGTGATGAAGCTCACTGATTCAAATGCTAAAGCTATAAACAAATTCAAATATATAAAATCGGCTCGCTAGGGCATCCGTTGCTACGAAAGATTTTGAAGGCTAGAAGTGTGGAGATATTTCGCAGGCTAACCTCTTATTTAAATAGCTACTAAACCATTGTTCCCCCATCCCCGCTTCGTTAACAGCTAGAAATAGGAAGTTTAAGTCGTTGGACTAACCGGTAACTAGTGCCATAATGTTAACTAACAAAAACACTACCGTTGCCTACCCTAGTATTGGTAAGCTGCAGCCGTTCCAGGGCGGGAAACGATTGTGTCTAAGATTTGAGTCGATGAGGAATCATAGAATACATAGGTACATGGTCGAAATTTTTGGGTGCAGGAGAAGGTTTGACGATTCCAGCGGTACTTGTCACTGTTTATAACAATTGTCTTGTGGCCCTAACTTGGAGATGCACAAAGAGTTTCACCGAAGATTCCGATCTTTTAATCCGCCCGTGGATAATCTCTATGATTTGGACCTTCTAAAACCTGGCCTCGTATCATTAAACCCAGAAAATTCTAACGTCTTGCAATAGCATACGAGTTATGCGTCTCGACCTATTCAGGAGTATCCGTAACCGTAGAGCGATATCGCACATAAAAGAATCTTCTTCCCTCATGGTGGCGATCACAGCTCTAGTCGGCCCTATAATAAGTGAATGTACGAATTATTACTCCACAAGAAGGAATGACAGCAATGAATGCTCAACGAAGCATAAAATAGAAGCTCCCAACAGAGCTGCATGTAAAGGTTTCTAACTGAAATGAGACTTGCCGGACATGCCGAAATAATTCAGCTGGCTCAGTACCGAAGCTTAATTTCCAATTGGTTTGGGCTTCCGAAAATCTTCCGTTGATGTGGTCCAGTATGATATGATTAATCGGTAAGATCGGTAAACCCGGAATGCTACCATGTATTCATCAATACGGAGTACGAAGGATTTAAGAGGAACTTCTTGAGTCATAATATGCGAACCCCCTGTCTATCAAATGAAGAACGACAGAACCTACTACAATCCTCCGGAGATCTGATACGGCTTTTCCCCGTGCGTTGATATCGTATCTAACTGTACAAATTCCTGAGAACCTTCTCACCCTAGTCCCTGGACTGAAAATAGTCCAACTTGATAACTACAGGAGAGAAGTTGTCTATTCTCAAGGTGAAAAAAGGGCGAATGCGGAGACCAAGGCACATATCGCGACTCCTTCTGTATGTTGCTTTGGTCTCCCCTCACTTATTAATTATCTCAACCGTAGAGAAAATCACTGCCTTGATGGGATGGTAGAGACTTTTCAGCTGTCCTCGTAACGCCTTGGTCGGGAAAAATTACTTGTTCACCGCTAAGTTTTCCCTACTCTGTACAAATTATGGAGCACGTCCCTTGATGCCCGAGTTCAGTCCTAACCCTCAAGTGTATAGGCTCAAGCGATCCCAATCTCTGCAAGCCATGTACAGAGCTATATTAATTTTGCTTCCCGAAAGCTCATAATCCCTGTGCAGATCTCAAGTGTTTCATTGAAATGGATACAGTGCAGTACACGAGGCGAAGTTCAACTCTCTTCCGAATGAAAAGAGTTAGAACAGCTTTGCTAGCCTATGTCTAAAGACGCTAGCATTCCACTTCCAGAAAGCCTCCTATATCAGGGGTTTGCAGTAGCCAAAATGTACTGTACACCAATTACGAAGTACAGTACATAGGTACATGACGGAAGGATTTGCAGCCCCACCAACACCAATGTACACGCTATCGATTGACAGCTAGCCATGGCGACGCTAAAATTTAACCGTGCCAGTAAAATAAACTATTTTCCGCCTCAATAATCAGGATGACAGTTGCCGCATAGCATGCTCAAAACGCAACGTCAATTTTCACCAACTTGTATCCACGACTTCCATCTCGCGGTGATCAAAATAGCTACCAAGTACTGTAATATATCCTGATCGCTGGAGACACAAAGTAATTAACGCTTCACCTATACACTGTACTTCAATTCAAGACAAGAAGTTTCTTGTTGCTTAGAGTTGTTGATCTCGTCCTCATATTTAAAGTACTGATTTCCTACTGCGACAATTCTATCAACGAATCGTTCACGCTTCGTATGAGGAATCCTCGGACATTTCGAGAGATTTTAATAGTGGAGATGCATATGTAGCACTCTGAAACCGTTCATAGTGTAATAGGCATTTTATGGCAATTGTCATCAGAAGAATCCCGTGTGTACGAGGACCGATTTTTGTACGCTCTGGCAAGTTGTACTGAGACATGGGTTTGGACGGTCTCAAAAACGAGATCCCGCAGGGGAGACGTAGGAAAGTGGTACTTCCCCCGCGTTTTCAGCCCCTCTCCCCTTGTAACGGTCAAGCCATTGCATGACAAGCGGAGTCATGCAGAGGGCCCACGACGACGCATATATAATTTTTTTTTCTCGTGCTACGGAAGTGGCGGAGATGGACTAAACCTGAATGCGCTAAAGTAATCGCATTCATACACTCTTTTAAGAAATTGTTATAGGAAGAGGTCTACAATTCTGTGTTGTGTCTCGAAGCTATTTGCTGGTAGGAAGCTATAGCTCCACAAGTTGAAAAAACATACATGGGTAGCTTTTAGCAACTGTGCGGAAGTATTTCGTACCGTGGGTGTGACCAGGGACTACGCGTATTTTTATGTCATTTCTGTCTAAATGTATCTCCATACTCCATCATAGAGTTACATCGCTACTCTCCCGTCTTTAAATCTTGTTCGTGCGTTAGCAAGTGCAAAGTTTGTTTTAAAGAATCCAGCTGAGAATTCGGTTGTAAACAAATCAGATACCCGGTCGATCCACAATGCGGGAACAACAATTCAAGGAGATTATATTGTACGGTAGGTCTGTTGGAAGTTGTTGGAAAGGATTTTCGTGAAGGACTAGGCGGTGAGTAGCCGTTCACTGACAACATAGAAATAGTCCTGGCCGACTTTTAAGCTCCCCTCTTCTTACAACGACAAGAGGGTTTGCTTCCCATCTCCCTCCGAATCTTATTTTTGGATTCAATAGTCTAGTCTTTGTCAATCGTTCTCAAGACTATTCTAAAATGTCGCCGTTGTCTGCTTTCTTGAAGGCGACCATAGGTTGCTTGGCTTTGGCCTCAACTTCGAGGGCAGCTATTACAAGCACTGTTTACGAAACAAATATTTCCACCAAAACAGCTTGCCCCGATAATGTGGCAGGCTGTCCAGATGCAACCTATTTTGTTACCAAGACCATTTCAGTCACTACTGTAAGTTTTCATTCTTACTTTCACACACGCCTCTAATTGCGTCCAGACTATCTGCCCTAATGCCGGATTCCCTGCTACAAGCCCGCAGGTATATAAACAACTTGTCTACACAATAACCACAGTTGGAGGACAGGTATTCAGAGAACCATGCTTCACAACAATCATAGTTGAAGGACAGATGATTGTAGAGCCTGTCTTCACGATGATCACAGTTGGATCGATAGCTACAGAGCCTTTCTTCTCGACAATTGAAATTGGATCAACAGCTACAGAGGCCGTCGTCTCGACAGCCCCAGCTGGGCCGATACCTAGAGAGACCATCTACACGACAATCACCACCGGAGGTCCCGGCCTTGGAACAACCACAATTACCGAAACTGAGAATGATCCTGGTCAGACGGTCACGGTCATTGTACAGACTCCAACTACCAGATACCTCAATGTCACATATTCTCAGACTGTATTGTCGACTTTGATGGTTACACCCTCTGTTTCGATTAACTCTACGTCGATTCCGATTACACCATCGGTTTCGAATTCGACATCGGTTCTGCCTACGTCCACTTCATCATTTTCATCCAACTCTTCTTCATCAATTCCGACTGCTACAGCTACCCCCTTTGTTTGCAACGCATTAGGGTATCTCGTTCAAGGAGAAACTGATGGCGCCGCCCTCTTCGGAGTCAATATTACAACCGGCCAAGTAATGACAGTGGCAAACCCCATAGGCGATTTTACAGGGATTAACGCAATGGGTTTCAATACGATTGACAATTTTCTTTACGCACTTGCAGAACCCGGAAATGTCATGATACGTATTTCTCCTACAGGCCACGCTACAACTATTAGCACTGTCAATTTTCAGGCAAACGTAGGAGACATCGACAGTAATGGACAGTACTGGGGTGGGGCTGGAGGCACAACATGGAACCAGGTGGATTTGAACCCTAATTCTACGACCTATGGTAAGGTTATCGATAGTGGTACTATGACTGTTCCTGGCGGTGCTAGCCTAGCGGACTGGGTTTATCTCCCTGGTCAAGGCGAGTTCCTCTATACTATTTCGTCGAACACGGCAAATGATGCGAGCATGCTGAGATTCAATCTTACAAGTCACAAATGGGAGGTTCTATTTACATACCCAACTCTATTAAATAAAGGCTTTGGCGCCATATATGGAGCATCCAATGCAACGTTCTGGGCATCAGACAATGCAAGCGGAGAGATTTGGCGATTTACTCCTGGGTTAGACCCAGTCCTACAAAGCCATGGTCCTGCATCAGGTTCTAACGACGGTGCACGATGCGCTCTAGCTCCGCTACCACCTACGCCTTCGAGTACTACTTCCTCAACTGCGACTCCATCTGCTACAACCGCTCCATTTATTTGCAACGAGTTTGCATACCTCATCCAAGCAGAAGTAGCAAATGGTGACGAAGCACTCTTCCAAATCAACATCACTACTGGCGGAGTCACCACCGTGGCAGAACCAGTAGGGAATTACACTACAATTAACGCAATGGGTTTTAATACACTTGACAATTTCCTGTACGCAATGGTACTACCTTCTGGGCCTGTTATACAAATATCTCCTAGTGGAAGCACTACAGTCGTCGCTAGTGTTAACACCAGCAACACGAATGTGGGAGATGTCGATGGTAACGGACAATATTGGGTTTCCCAGGACGGTAAACCATGGTGGCAGATAGATTTAAGCCCTGGTTCCGCTACCTATGGCCAAACCCTCAATAGCGGTACAGCTACCATTCCGAACTTAATTTCTTTAGCAGACTGGGTCTATCTCCCTGGCCAAGGCAATTTCCTCTACTCTGTTGGAACGAACCCTGCTCCGCAAAGCGACACGAGTATGTTAAGATTCGATCTCACGGCTCATACTTGGGAGATTCTTTTTACATACCCATCCCTGACCGATAGAACCTGGGGTGCTATATATGGCGCGAACAACGGAACATTCTGGGCATCCGACAACCCTACCGGAGAAATCTGGCGATTTAGTCCTGGGGTGACTCCAGTCCTGCAAAGCCAAGGCCCAATCTCAAGTGGTAACGATGGTGCACGATGTGCTCTTGCTCCTTAAGAGAACTTTGGCCTGCCTCTTGGAGCGCTACGAGGACATTTCATGGATAAAACACAATTGCCATGTTCATGTGACTCGCACGTGATTTGAGGAAATATCGATCTGGCTTGATAAATCTCAAGACAGGACAGATGACTAGAGTTCAGATACGCAGGTTAGCGATTTTTGGTTAGACTTGATTGGCGTCGTATGAAGTATTCCTGTTTAGGATAAAAAAGCTGTAGATCACATGATCATTCGGGGACCGAGTATTTGGTTAGAAATGCCGGATGCGGGGTAATTGGCTGAAATTTAATGTCTTGTCTAGCGATTCCAAGCTTAGAACAAAATGTAATGTTATATAATGGAATACCTCGCTTATAATGTCAGTCTTTCACATTCAAGATGGGTTCCATACAAAGAGAAACAGACATGTCGACCCTTAAGATTGACCTTTCACTTTATCCTAAACTCTCGAAAGAGCAGGTTGGACACCTCCGCCACATCTACAACCTAGCCACGCTTCCAGACAATGAATGGACACACATGGGCACCCAAGAGCCCATGCAAGAATTCCTGGATGCGTATAGGTACCAACTTGCTGTGATGGCCTACGCTCTCTCGGTGACACATTACCATCACCAGCCCACTCTCCGTTCAGTATTTAAACCGATCATTCACCGTCTCATCCGCAAAATGCTTCACCGTGCGGTTTGGGGGTACTGGTTCAATACCTCCCACTCGGGGCCAGTGGTCGATCCCAGCCTCACGGAGATGCGGCAGCCTTGGGCGGATCCAATTGTTAAAGAGAATATCATGTATTCCGGTCACCTCTTGCTCATGGTCAGCCTGTATGCGATGCTGTTTGACGACGATGAGTTTGAGAAAGAGGGGGCGTTGGTTTTTGACTGGAGTCCAATGTTTTGGGGGATGGGGAAACAAAGGTTTGTGTATGATAGACAGACATTGCAGCTAGCAATCTTGCGGGAAATGGAAAGAAATGGATGGGTTGGCGTTTGCTGTGAGCCAAACTTGGTGTTTGTTGTTTGCAATCAATTTCCTGTAGGTTACCCTCTAAGTAGATGAAGATTGGCTGATGTTTCTGCAGATTATTGCAATGCGGTTGAATGATGTGAGAGACGGGACGAATGTTGTAGAGGAAGTATTGGCCAAGTATCAGAAGGCTTGGGATGAGAAGGGAATGGTTTCTCCCGATGGCTTGTTTGTAGATTGGTACATGGTAAAGCAAGATAAGACCAAGCCTCCTACCGGAGTTGCCTTCACTGCCTGGTAAGTCCACTCATCTTTTCGCTACTCTCTGACATATTTCAGGGCTGGAGCTTTTATGAACACTTGGAACTCCCAGTTTGTACATTCCAAGTATGAACAACAAGCTCTAGGCTTCATCACCAATATCAACGGCGAAATCGCTCTCCGTCCGGTTCCCGTGGCCAATATATTCCGCAAGTTGGTATCTGAAGGAGCTCAAGCTAAGTCTCTGGGGACGTTAAACCAGGCCATTAAAATCGTCAAGGAGCAACCTCGTTCCTCATTTCCCTATTCGGCGCCGACATACGGATACGTAACCCAGTGGCTCTCGGAGCTGGGAAAGAAAGATGAGCTGGATGCACTGTTGAAATATGCAGATGAGCATCTCTACGCTACATGGGAGAAAGGAGGATATTTTTACCGTCGGAATGATCATATCAGCTCGGATAGTATTTGGACGCATATGGATCCATTTTCTGGCAATGCGGCCATTCCATATTCGAGATTGAACGTCGCGGATGGAATGAAACTGATATGGGAGAAGCCGTGGACGAGAGAGGCTTTGGCGACTAGGCCGTGGATTGATGGGATAGGTATGGAGACCGGAGTTGATTTTTTGAGAGGTATTTGGGATGAGGAGAAGATGTTGGTCCTGCTTACGGCTCGCACTTGGGATGGTAGTCAAGTGACTTTGAATCCCGTGGCAAAGAATCTTCCACTTGGAAGCTGGGCAGTCTTTATTAATGGGGTTTTCAAGAACAAGAAAGAAGTGAAGGATGGCGAAATTGGGTTTGAAGTTGAGGTGGGTGGGGAGGATGTAGACATTGTGTTTATAAAGCAGTGAGAAGCCAAAGTAATCTTCCAAGATAACTTTTCAGGACTTCCAGGATTCATTTATTTATTTACTGCTCTAGATATTAAATTCGATTTTACCAACAGATAGAAACAGAGGAGTTAGCATCAACCTCAGGTATGCAGAGATAAATAAACGACTTGTCAAAGCATTCTGGGCAGCAAATCGGATCGCTACTCAAGAAGTTAGGGTTAATTGGGGTATCACTTAGTTTCTACCACGCCGGGGATACCTCAATCTCAGCTCCTTATCACTTGTGCAAGAAAAGAAATCCGGACCGAGGACCAAATGCCCAGACGGATATCGGAAATGTAGATAGTAGCATGGCGTCTCCTCGGGATCAAACTCACTGCGTCAGGTAAGATCACCGAAAAGACAGGTTCAATTGAACCCAAAGAGGCTGGCAAGTATTTCTAAAGATCCCAAGGTCATGCTAAGCCAGGCTTTCAATTTTCAAAATAGGAACATGCTCCAACCGGGGTCGAATAATATTGGATGTTGTTGTCAGTGAGAATGTGACTCGGAGAAATCATGCAGCCAACTTCGGCCTCGCCGCTCCATAAATTTCCTATACAAGAACGAAGACGAGGAGTGCATCAAGGCCGGCCGCGAAGAGCCGCGCCCAGTGGTGAAGAACAAAAGCTAGTATCTTACATTGTGACGACATGATGCAGGAGGCGAGACGAACTAACTGAATGGGAAGAAAACATGTGAGCGATATCACGAACAATTGATTGAGAGCTATCAAATTGAAGAAGATAGAAAGGAAGGATTCTGATCCAAGTTCTCGTTCGACGCTGGGCGTTGTGGCAGTGTGCATTCCAATGAGCCCGAGATTATTTTTTCAACCAAATACTTCATCTGAGGCTTCACATCACATTACACAACTGCGATGTAGGGTTTAGCTTCCAGGCAGCGATTTAATTCCAATCCGAAACGTTTCCCGGCAATCTCCTTCAGGGTTTCCATTGGCGATCCGTCAGATTTAGATTCCTTGACTGGGGAATGGATTGGTAGATCATTGGACGCCATGGGTAAATGGCTTGATGGCGGCGGGATGGCGACCGCTAAATAGCGCCACCGGACACACCTACCGAACAACAGTATTCAGGTAGAGCAATGGGGTCTTGGAAACCAATTCACAATTTTATGTCAATAAGATTACAACTAAAGAGCCGAGCAGCGAGGAGTTGTGGTCCACTGCCGATCGTTGTGAACTGATTTCGACATTTCCACCAAGGACATCCCCTCAACCCACCAGGATCCATTCAAGTTAGAAACGGAGCTCCTTAGCCCGTGGGCGAAGAGCTTTTTGACAGTTAATTCTCCACAACCTAGACGTTAATCCTGCCAGTCGGGGGCGGAGAACCTGGCGTTTGAGTTCTCATAGCTTCCCTCGAAGCCACCACCCGAATATCACTGCCGATTAGAGGCACAAGAGCGGTCGCCCTGGTCAGGCGGTGACATGCAACTGGACATGGCTGTAAGACCCACCAGCCCGGACAAAGCTCGAGAAAAGCCGGGTGCAAAAGTTGTTGCCTGAGATTAGTAGACGCCCGAGTTTTGATCGGGGTAATTGGAGAAGTATGGGGAGGAAAAGACTAATGGCGTTAGTGGAGCGTAGTGCGAAGGTTTGACAAGTAAGGAGGGTGGAGGGCGGAGAATGGATATATCATTGCACGAGACATGGAAGAGTAGAATATGCGACCAAGACATATATACTGGACTTTCCCCCCAGGTCAAAGCTGGATTTTCATCAATTTATTCGTCTCTCGCCCACGGTTTAGTTTCGCCATGTCGGAAGAACCAAAGTCAACTGGCCAATTTGGCTCTGATGTATCTTAGTATGTTCTTCTCACCTTTCCTAACTAAGGTTACTAATTATTTTACAGTAGTGAAAATGGACAGCCGACAAGCCATATAAACTTGAATTCCAATGTTGGAGCTAAGTAAGTGTTACATTTACTAAATTGGCTACCCTACGCGTGACTGGAGCGTTGTATTTCGACCGAACGCCAACTTCCCATCTCTTACTTAACTTCTACCACCTCGTAACTTCACTTTCTAACAATAACAGGATCAAAAACCCCTTGGAAGGAATCCCTCAACACATTTTATTGCAAAATGTCGACAAGTTCGCCCAAGAGAAAGGTCTCACGGAATATACAGCACTCCTAAAAAAAGGAGCTCTTGTCGCTCAGGATCCGGCCAATTACGAAGATATAACCGGCGAGTATACATTAACGCCTCTAGAAGTGGATGATCTTCGCAATGAGGTTCTACACAAATGGCGTCATCCCCTGGCACTTTATGTGACCATCTTTACTTGTTCAATCGGTGCCGCCGTCCAGGGATGGGATCAGGAAGGTTCCAATGGAGCCAATTTATCGTTCCCGAGGGTGTTTGGCATAAATTCGTCGTCGACACACGATACTCTCCTTGTAGGTCTAGTCAATTCAGCACCCTACATTGGTTCGGCATTCTTTGGTTGTTGGGTATCTGACCCATTGAACTTCTATCTCGGCCGTCGTGGAACAATTTTCACCGCCGCCATCTTCTGTTTTCTTCCAGTTATTGGATCCGCTTGCACTCAAAACTGGGTACAACTTTTCCTTTGCCGTATACTCCTCGGATTCGGAATGGGAGCGAAGGGCTCGACGGTTCCCATCTACGCCGCAGAGAATAGTCCAGCCAGTATCCGTGGTGCTCTGGTCATGTCCTGGCAATTATGGACTGCCTTTGGCATCTTTTTAGGAACATGCGCCAACCTTGCTATGGTTAATGTTGGGTCCATTGCTTGGCGTCTGCAATTGGGATCTGCTTTGATTCCAGCAATCCCTCTAATTTTATTCATCTTTTTCTGTCCGGAATCTCCTCGTTGGTGCATGAGTATGTTCTCCGTCCTTAACATATAACAAAACTAACAACAAACAGAGAAGAACCGATATCCAAAAGCCATGCGTTCTCTTTTGAGACTACGAAACAATCCACTGCAAGCTGCCCGTGATCTCTACTATATTCACACTCAACTTGAGATCGAAAGTGAGATTATCGGCAAGAGCAATTATTTTACACGTTTTATCCAACTCTTTACCATTCCTCGCATCCGACGTGCTACTCTCGCCTCCTTCACGGTTATGATTGCTCAGCAAATGTGCGGAATCAACATTATCGCATTCTACTCGTCGACAATCTTTAAAAACTCCGGTTTCACCGATTTTCAAGCCCTCTTCGCCTCCTTCGGCTTCGGTCTCATCAATTTCATTTTCGCCTTCCCGGCCCTGTGGACTATCGATACATTCGGTCGTCGTGCTCTTCTTCTCTTCACTTTCCCAAACATGGCTTGGTCCTTGCTGGCAGCAGGTCTCTGCGCTCTGATTCCTCAACATGAGACTGCACACTTGGCTACCGTTGCCATGTTCATTTATATCTTCGCCATGTTTTACTCACCTGGTGAAGGTCCCGTGCCCTTTGCCTACTCGGCTGAGGTGTTCCCCTTGTCTCACCGTGAGGTCGGTATGGGCTGGGCTGTGGCTACGTGCTTGTTCTGGGCTTGCGTGCTAACCATGTTCCTACCACTAATGCTGGCGTCGATGGGCACCACGGGTGTGTTCGGTTTCTACGCCGGCACCAATATCATTGCCTTGGTGATGATCTTTTTGTGGGTACCTGAAACCAAGCAGAGGACTTTGGAAGAGCTCGATTATATCTTCGCCGTGCCCACTCGGACTCACATGCGCTACCAGCTGACAAAGGCTCTGCCGTGGTGGTTTAACAGATGGGTCTTGCGGAAGAAGGACGCCGTGCTCGAACCGCTGTATCAATTTGAGCATACCAGCGATGAGAGTAGAGTTGATGCCATGATGGAGGCGGATCGGAAGAGGGCTGAAAGGAAGGCTATGAATGGGAATGGTAATGGAAGTGATGTTCACATTGAGGATTCGAAGAGGCAGGAATAGTTATACAGTTATAAATTTTGAAGATGCATAGAGTCAAGGCTTCGACTCACACTTTGAGGTTGGGTGTATTTCATTTTGGGGAAGGAAGGGGGTTTGAGGGAGGACAATTGGAATAAATATACCCGTCCTATATTGGAAGATACTTCAATCGATGTTTGAATTTTTAACATTTGTATTTGATTTGGAGGTGGATCTCCTAAATTTGAGCAGTCGCCCTATTTCCCCGCCCTACTTTTTGCAAATTTTTCATGCCACTTATTAACCTTTGGAGGAGCTTTCCCCTTTTCTTCTAAAAGTACCAACTCTATCGTATCCTCTATCCTTGCAATGGCCGTAACCGACGGAGCGGGAATAAACGTCGTGGGATCATCTGCTTCTGTCGGGATGGTTGTGGATGGCGTCAAAACCATGATTGGATTTGATGTGTTCTTCTGACGCATCTGGTATCTCTTTTCCCCGTGGCACAAAACGGCGTATTCTGGGACCGTCTCGGTAGCGGGAGAACTGGTAATGGCCAGGCTGCGGGGGGGCATTAGCTCGTCTTGTGAAAACCCCTTGAGCGGGGAATCGACTCACGTGGTGGGATTTTCCGACTCAAGGAGGCTGAGAAGTTCAGGAGGAAGCTCTAATAGTTTGAAGGCCTGCTGGTCATGGCTGAAGGAGAATGGGATATCGGTGGTGTACTGCGAGGACATTTCGACTTGGAATTCCGGGTTGACCCAAGAAGCTCCGTTGGAGCGGTATCCCAGTCTATATCTGTATGATCGAATCGATCTCGGATATTTCAATTCACGTCCAGGTTGTTTTGTGGTGGATGTTTCGAGTTGAAAAGTCTGGCGGGGTCGCACAAGTTGGCGTGTTGATAAACCGACAATCCGACCAATCAACGCGTGAGATGCACAACCCTGAAGAAAAACCTCCGAGAGTCGAGTCTTAAGATCTAAAGATAGAGAACCATATCCCAACGACGCCAATACTCTTCCACTCCTAGACAGGGAATCCACCGGAGAGGCGTTTGATTACTGGTAGGACACCCAGACCCACGTCATTCTCTGCATTTGCAGCTGCAGAAAACCCATCCTCGAAACTTCGTTCATCCGATTGATCAGGCGGCTTCGTGTGCTGCAGAAAAACACGGCTGACTCGAGTCGACGCGTCCTTGTTTTTCCAAGTTAAAGCCATCTATCTGTCCATCACACCCAACCAGATGTGTGACCCCTAACGTCTCGTCCGCAACCCATCCATCTGTTCTGTCTCGCCATTATCGATCATCCCTCGCGATGAAGGCGGCCCATTGAACCAACCCCAGAGCCATCGACGACATTTCCCATGGTTCGAGTCACCGAAGAGCTGACCGTGTCGCAAGACGAAGTCGGCCTCTACTACACCACCGATGTGTGTCTGGCAAACTTACCTGTGCTGGTCTTTCACGGCGCGTCGACGACGTCCAATTCCACTCTGAATAGCTCTCGCATCCAGGTCCACGTCTTCACGGCGGCTGGTTTTCAGAGCTATCCCCGCCTCACCGTCTCTCCCAATTCTCCCTTCTATCAATCCGTCAACCACTTGCTGCGCGAGAAGCAGGGAGATGAAGTATGTCGTGGGTTGGCCTTTGGGCTATTGAGATATTTCAAGGAGATTCCAGAGGTAGTCAAAAGTGGCTTGATCATTCAATCGGCCAACTCTCGAGGCAAGAGACCAGGTTCCGCCCCTCAACTCTTTGGGGAACAACATGCGGCAGACTTGGCGGGCTCTATGGTCAAGATAGACAATATTGGGGAGATTATATATGATATCGAGGCGGCTTTGCGACCTCAGAATATCAACCATGTCGATCTTGACCTCGTTCTCCCCCCAGGATCCATCGCCCCCGTTCGGCAGATTTTGGAGGAAGAAGTGGAGAATGTGGAAGACGAAGAACTCCTAGACCCAACCCTTAAGCAATATGGTGCCTACTCGTCCATGGTCAAACTCTTCGGCGAGGTCTCATTTCTCCCTACTTCTAAATTGCGACGAGCTCCTTCTCGGGCGACCTCTCTAAACAGAAGCAAATCGTTCCTCAAGGATCAAAAGTTGTCTTTGCGGCGAGAGATGGGAGAACTGGTTGATACCGAGGAGCGGTATGTTATAAAAATGCACGAGTTGGTGAATCACATTGCAGACGACTTTCGGACAAACGCAAAGGCTCGCCCATTTGGTAGTTTCAGCCCGTCTGAGCAAGATTTACAGAAGCTTTTCCCTCATTGCCTCGATAAGATTCTTCAAGTCAATACGGCATTCTTGGAAGCCATTCAAAAGGTAATGGACGAGACTGAAGAGGATGCCATGCAAGACCTGGAATCTCCCGCTGTGGGTTCGACAGGCTCTCGTTATGGTGGCAGTGGACGTCTCAAGGACCCGACTGGGGCTCTCGCCTTTGCAAAAGTTCTCCTGGAATGGTTCCCTCAATTTTCGGATTGTTATCAAGAGTACATTCGAGCCAGTCAAGATTTTCCACAGATTATTTCTTCATTCACGAAACAGCCTTCAAGCTTCTCCCAGCGAGTTCAACAGACCGGAGAGCAGCGTCTTCGATCTGCCGTCATCGAACCCGTCCAACGTCTACCACGATACAGTCTGTTCATCGACAATATCGTAAATTACTTGCCAGTTCTTCATCCGGCTTTGCAGTCAATGCTCAAAGCGAGAGACATCATCACCTCCATTTGTTCTCTTGACCCACCTGCAACCGATAAATTGCAGATTGTAAATCGATGTCGAAATTTGATAGACTCATGGCCTACCTCGCTTCAACCGCAAGGCCGCCTTATCGCAGCTGTTGACTTCGCAGAGCTTTTGCCACCATTTCATACTGGCTCTTCAGTAAACCCGACCAACTCGAAAGATGGTATATTCCTATTGTTTTCTGACTGTATCGTCACTCTCCGGAAAACAAGAGAATGTAACCTGTCGGCGAGAGGACTTGTAGCTGAAATTGACAAACCTTCTGCGGCTACCATGATGGCAAATGCCACAGCTGCTGCCGTTGGTCAGAAGAAGATATTCGAACTCATCTTCGCTGGCTGGCACCCTCTTAACGACACTAAATTTACCTTGTCTGACGATGGTCGTATCGTGTCTATGGCTTCACAAAATGAATTGAAGGATCCCGGCCCAGGAAGAGAACGAACTACTCCGGGTGCTACCGTTCGAAGTTTCTTGCTGCAGGCAGGATACGAAGGAAAAGCATCAAAATTTACGGAAGAAATTACAAAGGCTAGAGTCGAGGGCAGATTCTCCGAAGCCGAACGAGAGACAGACAAGTGGTCCTTGAGATCGATCAAAGTACCGGCAGCAGAAATTACCCTTCAATCTGCAATATTTGAAGAGGGAATTGATTCTCTCGTAGAAGGCCGAAAAGAGCCCGCCTCGATCCGCATCGTGGTTGATCATGAGAAGGGCACAAAGGGAGCGCCCGTTGGCCATTATGGGGTCGATATTGTAGCAAATATAAAGATACTCCCAGGTGGGAAGTACCGACTGGAAGTGGATGGACTTCATGATAAGGTCTATGTGGACGAGGTTGTTTCCGAACACTTATTGCCAACTTTCACAAAGCGAGGTATGTATCATGATCTAATTAATCAATGGAAGCTAATTCTTTAGTCAACGACCTACTTCGATCCCAATACCATTTGAGCAATCCATCACTTACTGCCCCTTTTATCTCATTTTACTCGAAGATTCTCAAATCTATTCGAGTACTCTCTGGAGATAAATCAAAATCTTTCCGACCCCCTTCTCCGGTGAAAATGCTGTCTAGTTTCCTCAGCTTCAATAGCTCAACGGCTTCTTTTAGCAATTCGCAGTCGGCAACTTCCAGCCTTGCGAAGCAGAGAACTCCGGCCATTGGTAGCGTTCCATCAATGCCTCCGCTCACAAGGTCGGCAAGCAATAAGAGCACGCACTCCGTCCAGGAGGTTGATTTTAGGTCTAGTCTTCGTACCTCTAGCGATCACCCCGTCAATCCCCTTGTTCGGCTCGAGGAGACGTTTACTGGCTACATTGCCGCGTTGCAAGCTCGTAAGGGAAATGTTATTGGTAGAGTACTAAGAAATCGAGCCACGGCAGATGAATTGGCCATCAATGCGGTCTACAATACATTCATCGAGAACCCATTTGATCAGCGGGCGGCTTCAGAAGTCACTGTCGATGTTCTCTTTGTTGCTTTTGAAAAATACTTGCGAATGGCTTGGAAGGATCAGATGGGACAAGTGATGCCGCTGCAGACTCTTGACGGATTGACGGAGAAGTCCGCCCAGCTATTCCCTGGTGCTTTCGCAGATTATGTCAAGATGGTATTTGGTGAGATGGCTCCGCAAAATAGGAGAGCCTTTATCGCCATCATTAAATTACTAGCGGATCTTCTTGAAGGTTGCGGTAACGATGGTGATAGAGGTGCCTTGACTGTTGCTTTTGCCGAACTCCTCGTCGCCGATGGAAATCCTCACGACTACATCAATCTTCTAGATCGTATCGTGGAAGACCAGGAACGACTTTTCGATGATATCGGACCTGGGGCGATCACTGGCTTTGGGGCCAATACAAACTCCGCGTATGGGTCTGTTTCTGGAAGCCGTTCGAACCATTCAGCTACGGGATCATTGACTTCTAATGCATCTTCTCTGCGAAGACGGTTCGATACCTTACTGAGACAAAACAGTAACAGGGATACCGATCGTCCTTCCATGTGGCGAAGTTTGAGCAAAACAGGGCGTAGTGTGGCCACGGGAGAACCTTTGAACTCGTCAAGCCTTTCTAAAGCATCGCTCAACCGCTCAAGATCAATTGAATCTCCTAATAGGCGACCGGTCTCTCGTGATAGACCTACAGTTCTGGGAGCGTTTGATGAACGCCCTTCAAGCTCACATGACAAGCAATTAAGACTTAGTACTATTGGAGCTTCGCCTCCACCAGATGAAGTCAAGGACAATCTAAAGTCACTCAAAAAGAAGCGCCGGAGCTCACTTTCGGACTTGAAAAGCTTGATGGCAGCCGCAACCCTCCAATCAGGGTCTCCCGTCACTCCCTCTCCTCAAAGAGGTCTCAATCTCAATTCCTCTCCGAGAACCCCTTCCCCTACCAAGATACCTGTAGCTGGAGGGGTTATGGATAGGAGCCGGCCGACTTATCATTCGGGCTCACCTAATCTGAAAGAGAATGCCCCTGCGTCGAATTCGAGAAGCATTGGCAATCTTACGGAACGGCCTCAGAATATCATGTCCAACCCTGATACAATTGTTGTCAAGGATCTGTGGGTAGGACAAAAGGGACATCAAAAGACGGCATCTCTCTCATCCAACATTCCCACTCTCCATGGTCGTGTAGCTTCTTCCTCGCGGCCTAATACGAGCTCAGGTAAATCCTCACCTCAAAAATTGCGTCTACAGAGCCCACAGAAACTTCGTGAGCGACTACAAAATGAGGCTAAAGCCATCAACGAAGCCGAGGCATCTCTCCAAAACGAGCTCTCCAAAATCGGCGAGGAAATGGCCAAGCTCAACGTCGGCTCTGCCTCGTCCGCGCGCCCGAACGACCTTCAAAAGCTCACCGCGTCCGTGGCGATTCTCGAAGCTCGAATCCCTGAGATAATCAAAGATCTTACCACCCGGAATGATGTGGTGAAGTCAGACCTGGAAAAGGGCCTGCAAGCATCCGAGTTCAAGGTCAAGGGCCTTGATCAACTCTACAAGGAATCCAGCGCGGAGAACGAACTTCTCTACGAGAAATTCAATGCGGAGCTTGGAAAGATCGTCAAGGCTTTGAAAGGCAAAGGTAAAGATGATAAGGAGGAATTGATCGCCAAATTGAAGGAGCAGACTGAGGAGACGGCTAGAGTGAAAAAAGAGAATGCCAGATTGAGGAGGGAGATGTTGACTCTGAGAACGTTATTGAAAGGGAATGAATAGTGTTTTGATGTAGGAATGGGCAGGGTTGGAATTCTCATTGTCTGCAGGGAGTTGAATGGCGTTTTGGAGCTGCCGAGACAGGTTCTCGTTCCGGCTCCGATTATGCGGGGTTGTACAACAGAGTGGAAAAGTGTAGTACATATGTATATATAGTCATGTAGGAATGATGGATGATTGAGAATGAAGATTGCTGAGATCGATTGAGGTCAAGATTGAAAATAGTGCGCCGGTACGGATTTTGCTCGTATAATCAAAAACTACCTGGATTTTAACATGATCCTCTAAATGGATGGTTTGGTCATCACGCTTAACACCATCCGTATTTTTCATTGGCCACCCACTCAATCTCACCTGGTCCCCCGGTGCCTTCACCATACCACATCAAACTGGCGATACTCTCCTCCTCCCTTTCCACGTTGGAATGCTCTAGACCCGTCCTGGCCAGCAGGTCCTTCGTCAGGGCCGTCGGGTTCCACAATTCCACATTGCCCAGTTGCCATTCCGACGCCTCGGCCTGGGCAATCTCCAAAATGGCTTTGAGTGCCGCAGCGTTGGCGTCCGTGGCATTCCCGTCCTCGATCACCAGCCGGAGAATATGGAAGGTATTCCCGGAATCGGCTCGCAAAGGTCCATAGAATGCCCGCGTCCAGATGGCCCAGACGCGGGAGCCTGGCGGGCCCGAGATGGCTCCTTTGACGAGGGGAGATTTGTGGAAGATTTTGTGCGTCACGAAGTCTTCTCGCCCGTGGTGCCATTTCATCGTATCATGATCAGGTAGTAGAACGACATGAGTCTTGTCGTCTTGGGTCTCCGACATGGCTTTTCTAACGGCCTTTTCGTCCAGGGCACATAGCTCTGCGAGGTCGGATGATGCCAATGTTTTGGCCGTAGAGGGATAGGGTTTGGGAGACGATGGGAGGGTAATGTGAGTGCTAGGAAACGGGACCCATCCGAACTTGGCGTAGTATTTCTTTCCAATATCAGAGTAGAGGATGCTGAATGGGCATTTCTCTCTCCCAGGTATGCTTTCGTCAACCTGCCAGGTCTTTAATATAGGACTGAGTTCTCTTAACATCCGACTTCCATATCCCTTGCCTCGAAACATGGGCTGGCTGAAGACACTCCCAATTCCATGAGTTATGCCCTCTGTAATGACGCCGGAGCGGGAGACGAGAACACGCTTCCGGAGAGACTCACAAGATGCTAGTAGTGGCCTTTCATTTGGTGGGAGGTTGCGGTCAACGAGGACCCAATGTGTGATTCCCCCATCTTTGGCTAGGGGGACAGTAGTGAGGTGGGATTCTCGCTCGAGGTAATCTTCTTTGGAAAGTGCGGTACCCCAATTAACAGAATTAAGCGTCCAAGTCGCGACCTTTTCTTCTGGAGTTGGATGGGTGAGGACAAGGCATGGAGACTTGGAGTCAGGAGCCGAGAGTTGATCCGCGGGGGTATTGTCGCCCATTTTTGCTTTGTAAATACTTGTTCTAGAGGGGTTTACTCGTCCTGTTTATTCCAATCTATCGAAATCTAATTTTTGGTATCGATTCAGACCCTATAAGCTCTAAAAATTGAAATTGAAGGAAAGTTGAAAAGCCGCCCAACTTAAATTCGGACAAAGAAGATGGAGTTGAATTCCGAAATTCTGACAGGGAAAAAAGATGGGGTTGAATTCCGAAGACGGAAGGTCAGCAGACACTAAGAGAAGAGATACCTGGGGCATTTTATGAATCGGCTGACATCTTGAACTTCTAGAAGAGATTTCTATTGTGTAAGAGCACACGGGTTCCTGTCGACTCTTACCTTTAGAGGTCTGGTCTGGGTCTCATATGTGAAGTTTGACTGGGATATTTAGGCCGCGAAGAGCCGAATTGAGGAGAATTTAAGGTTGGCACTAGTTCGAGCTAGCGGGGTTAAAGCCGACATCACGTGTTCCATTTTTCTCTTTCCAATTCTTCTCAACGTCATGAATCCATCATTCAACAAAGTCGAAAGTCCGATATTCTTCCACCTCCTTGATCTCCTTTTTATTTCTTATCCACCAAGTTTTTCTAACATATTTAGCAAGATCTCTAGCGGGATGTCTAAGATCTCGCTTGAATCACGTGCTGATAAGATATGCCACTTCCAGCTCTTCCAGGTCAGGTCGGTCTTTCCTAATACGGGCATCACTGTGTTATCGATATGGATAGCCTCATCTATTGTGAGCCCTAGATTAATATACGCGTCGGTAGGAGTCTACGACGCGGTGAGATATTCCCACAAACACGTCAAAGTTAAAAAAAAAATCAAAACTATCCTCTGGAAGAACAGCGAAGTTACTCACTGTTCGAGATTCTTCCCCTTCAACCTCCTCGTGCTTTCTCTCTCACTCTTCACCTCATTGCGTCGCTTCACCTTTCTTTCAGCTCTTTTCACCTTCATTTCACCTTCTCATTGCTTCTATTCACGCCAGAACAAGACAAAAAGTTTTTGCCTTTCATCTTTTGTACTTGATTTCACTCTTTAGTCTCTACTCGAACTCAATCCCAGCTCTTCTCATCCCTCAATGTCGAATTCATAGAACAGATCAATACTTGAATTTGCTTTGTTTCGACACCCTTGCTACGATTGATACCCAGCAGTGGCATAGCAAACATGGCAGAAGAACGAGCTGCGAACATGAACGATCTTAATGCCCAAGTCATCAACCTTGATCCTGATGGCGAGGGAGATCAAACAATGACAGACCAACAAGATGAAAATATAGGTGATAATCCTAGGGTGGTTATCAACCTCATTTCTGATGATGAGGGAGAGAATGACATGGCAGAAGAGCCAGTTGCAAATATCAACAATCGTCCAGTGGTTATTAACCTCGATCCAGATGATGAGGAAATGCAAGAAGATGCTGCAGAGCAAGCCGTGCCCCCAGAAGATCATCAGCCACTTGATCGTCTCGAAAGACCAGCAATTCTGAATATTTTCGGTCCAGACCCAGATTTAGACCTTCAGCAAGTCGACTTTGATCTCCGTAATGTGTTCGGTAACCTTCTAAATTTCGATTTTGGAAACGGAGTTCCAGACGATGAAATGCAAGACAACCAGCCAGGCGGAGATATCCAAGATGGTCATGACGAGGAACCTGAAGACAGCCAGGACGAAGAATCTGAAGACAGCAATGATGAAGAAGCCGAACACGGCCATGATGAAATCGAACATGACCTGGATGAAGAACTTGAGAACGACCTAGACGATGATGTAGCTGGTTTTCTGGTCGACGAAGCATATGAAAATGTTATTGAGGACAATGTCAATGTAGAAAATGTCAATGAAGACAATTTCAATGACCACTATGAAGACAATGACGCTCAGGTTCTCTCCGATTTCGATATGGAGTCTAGACCTTCCTCACCTATACCTTCTGAAGCCTCCACAGACCTGCCAGAATCTGACGATCCTGAGGCGATAGCTAAGGCCGAGTGTCTTGAAGCCGTCATGAATCTCTTTCCTGGAATCTCTCGCAGTTATCTTTACGGACTCTATGGAAGGATTTCCATGACCCCGCAGCATCTAGCTGTCTATATCTTCCATCAAATCGACAACGGAATACCCTATCCAAAGTCCAAGAAAAACTTGAAAAAGAGACCAGGAGAGTTAGACCAGGAAGCAATCAACAAGTATGACGCAGCTGATCGTATTGTTCCCGATATCCATGGATTTCGATCCTTTATGTAAGTGTTGTAATAATTTGATAACCTGAGATGGTTCCAGGACATACCTATAGAAGCCTGCTAATATTCTCAGTCGCACAATCCTTTCTTATGATTTTGCTGATATCCCAGTGGACTATATCAATCTGGTTTTAGATCAGTGTAATTATAGGCTTTTTTCTGCATATCAAGCTTTAGCGGAAGCCGATCGAACCTATGGCCCTGAATCACTTTACGAAAATCTCGAGAGACCTAGAGAACGAGGCTATCTCAATTTTAGCAACGAGAATGTTGAACGCTTACTTCGGAGAAATTATTCTCTTCAGCATGATGCCTTAATTGAGTTGCAATTCTGCAGAAGAATTAGATGCGATCGCAATACAAAACGCGAAGCAGATCGTTTGACTCAGCTTGAAGAAGAAGAAAATATCTTGAAGGCACGGGCTGATGGGACCATGTCTGACTGTGGTTGCTGTTGCGAAGAGTTTCCAATAAACAGAATGGTATATTGCAATGGTGCTTCTGCACATTTGTTTTGCAAAGGCTGCGCTCTACAGAATGCCCACACTCAAATCGGAAGTTCCAGATACGAGCTTCGCTGTATGTCTATGGACGGCTGCGATGAACCATTTTCAAGAGATCAAATGTGGGTTCTCATCTCCCGATCCTAGTAGCTGCTAATCTGTATAGGTCAAAATTTCTGGATGAGAAAACCCTTTATGCCTTGGAGCGAATCGAGCAAGATACAAATTTGCGTATGGCAGAAATTGAAAATCTCGAAAAGTGTCCCTTCTGTCCTTTTGCAGCTGAGCCTATACCAGTGGAAATCGATCGTGAATTCCGATGCCAGGCGCCCGACTGCGAGAAAGTCAGCTGCCGTCTCTGCAGAGCCGAATCCCATGTTCCACTAACCTGCGAGGAAAATATCAGAGAATCTGGACTTTCCGTTCGTCGCCAAATCGAGGAAGCTATGTCTGCTGCTTTGATTCGGCATTGCAATAAATGTGGGACTCCATTCGTCAAGGAAGAAGGTTGCAACAGAATGACATGCGTGATTAGAAATTGCCGCAACATGCAATGCTATATCTGCTCCGTATCCTGTAACTACGACCACTTCGATGCCAATAGCATAGGTATCCAGCCTGGGGTCTGCCCATTATATGATGATGTTCAAGAGAGACACGAGCATGAGGTCAGCAGAGCTGAGAGAGAAGCCCGAGAGAGAGTTCTAGCCGAACATCCAGAGTATACCGAAGAAGATTTAAGAATTAATATCTCTGACAGGGTCAGATTGGATGACGAAATACGACAAGCTCGAGGGGCTGGTCAGTAGACAAACTTTCATTTTAATCTCTTTTTATTTCATGAATTCGTTAAGACAAAGGCATATCTAGAGATCTTTTAAGAGTTAAATGTCAATTCAGATTGTTTAGATATTGGCCAAACGTTCGAATGAAAAGCTAATAGGTTTAGGTCAACTGGATGAAAATGATGGGCAATTCATAGGCTTGAGACACCATGTTATTCAACAAGCCAGAGGTATAATTTCCCTGTACTTGTGACAAGCCTTAGAATTGGCAATAACCCTGTTACTTGTCATATATGATGAACTAGCGCTAAAACATCATAGATGAAGAGAATGGTTTGAGGAGAGAAGAGTATGAATGGCTGCAGGAGAATGTTGATGCCTTATTGGGACATCAGGCTCGTGCAGAAAATCAAATTGCTCCAGCTGCCAACGCTCTTCCAAATCAGGCTGGACAAAACGGGAACCCAGAACTTCAACTTAGGGAGAACGAATTATATGAGATGGAAGATCTAATAGGTTTGAAAGAAGAGCGCGAAAGACGCATAGAAGAGAGACGAGCCATATTAAATGCAGCAGCTGCCGGAGATATCATTCCAGATGTGGAAGGACAGGCAAATTTGGGTGAGATTAGGGTAGGCAACTTGGAAGAGCCGAGACTATTTCAAGATTTGGGAAGACTTCCAGAACTGCCAGATGAGGATATGCAGAGAAGACGCCAACAGGGACTCCAAGCTCCGAGACCTAGGGATGGCCTTGAGAGATTCCGTCTGTGGAATGGGAACGGGGCTGTTCAGAGGCCTCTAAGATGGGAGAGAGAAAGACAAATTCGACAGCACAGACCTGGACCTGTTAACGCTGCCAGAATTGGTCGTCAACCCCAGGCCCTTGATGAATTGATTATTCCTCTAGATGAGCTGGCGGCTGGCGAACTTCCGCAAGTCCTACATCCAAATCAACGGGTAGCGGGCGAACCTGTACCTGAGGAAGCACTGGTACCATTCCAGCAACCTGGAGAGCAAGGAAGAATGCAACCAGTACCAGTACCGGTTTTACATAGAGTTGAATTCATAGACCATGATGAGCTTGTGGAAGTGGAGGTGTTCGAGGCCGATCCTTTTATTGTTAGGGAATGGGTTTTCAGACCACGTTTCGATCGCCAACATCAGTAGTTTCAAATATTCCGATGAAGAATACAACATGGAACTCAGATAATCATAATTGTAGGACTGTTGTATTTGTAAGATAGCTAAAGATGGAGAGCATTGAGATGGAGAAATCATGGAAGAGAGATTATTGAGATGGAGATTATTGAGATGGAGATTATTGAGATGGAGATTATTGAGATGGAGATTATTGAGATGGAGATTATTGAAATGGAGATTATTGAGATGGAGATCATAGAGATGGACAGACACTGAGTTGGACAAACAAATAACAAGGATTTGTTTCTTCAGCATTGTATCTCAAGGTGGTATAACAATAAAGATACCTTGACTGTACCCAATTCCTTAAATCATTCATGTGCATAAAAAGTCATAACCAAGTATGCTATTTATGCTTGGCTCGGTATGGATTATACTGTACAACTGAAGGAGCAGAATCCTTGGTCCGATCTCCGTGGCTTGACTTCATAAGCCCATTTAGTAACCCTGGCTCTTTAATACCTTTGGATTATCCCTTGTTCTAAACGTCCTAATCTATTCTAGAGGCCTCAGTTCCAAATCTCATCAGTTCCTAATATGACGATCTCAATCTCCGTTGTCATTATACTTAGCTCTACCTTCTTCTATCCAAGCCTCAAGAATAAACTCCCCAGCCTCTACTAATCTAACTGGTGTGGTCTTCACTCCTCCCAAATCAGAACCAATGGTCTCACTAGTTCCCTTTTCCCCTGTCTGTAAACCAGGTTCAGATGGCACCCAAGGCTGAGGATGCTTTGAATAGTTAGCGCATTCCCTTCTATCTCGAGTTACTTACACCAATAGGTGCATCTGCTTCATCCTTCAATTCCACCGCAACGGTATAGGTACACCCCTCGGGAAGCGGTGGCATTTTACTCCCTGTATATGCCAATCTTCTAATTGTAGCTCTGAGTTGCTCTTCAATATCAACCAGACTGATCTTTATTTCTCCCTGTCCATCTCTTCCCTCAAAATCCGTCAAAGCCTCATTGGGGTCTACAATCGGGAATCTTTCTACATCAAATAAAAAACGTTCCATGACCTCTAATTCTCGATTGTATATGACTACCACTACGCGTTTCACGGTCCCATTAAGCATGAGACCGGAGACCGAGGACGCGGCATCGTTAATCCATTGACAGACTTTTGGATGACGGTTCTGGCGGACCGGAAAGTTATATTTGCGCGTAGAGATGAATGTCGACGCAGGATAAAGTGCCCGTTCGTAGAGTATCGTATGTAAAGCAACAGTGAGGAAATCGGTGAAGGTTTGAAGGATTGACTGGAAGTTTGTGAGAACGAGAGAGGTTGCCATCTTGCCTTTCTCTCAAATACACACATTCACCGATCATAACTAAGCCGTGCCTACCATTAAGCACTAATGAACGTGCACTCACCTATCAGCAAAGTTGTGGTGAGTATCAATAACATATCTGATATCAACCCCACTGTACCGAACCGCGTCAAGTCGCGCTCAGAAAGTTTCGTGTTCCCGACTCGAAACTCCACTTCAACGCACCTCGAAAAACAATAAAAACCCCACCAAAAACCCCCCTTTGCATTGCAGATTAAATTCTCGAGCATAGCTACTCGGACCGGTGCGCCAATATGGCAGCAAGCATAGAAGACCAACTATTGCGACTCCTCGCGGACACGCAGCTCCCGGCAGAGGGACCTCGTAAACAGGCAGAGCTGCATCTCAAACAATTATCCCAGACCAACCCTCAGTTCCCGAGTGGGTTGGCAGCCATTGCGACACATGCGAGCGTGACCGCGGAGAACAGGCAGAGTGCCTTACTGTTGCTGAGGACTTTCGTGGAGAAAAATTGGAGTGGGGAGAGTGAGGATGGAGACCTGGTGGTTCCTATTAGTGACCAAACTAAGGAGCAGTTACGCGTGCAGATGCTAGAGTTGGCTACCAGTAGTGACGCAGATAGAAAGATTAAGAGTGCGGCCAGGTAAGTTCCCATGTCGTGGATGGTTTGGGTCCTGACTAAGTTTGTAGCTATGTCGTGAGCAAGATTGCAAATGTCGATTTCCCTGATCAATGGCCTACTCTCCTGCCGGCCCTCCTGCACCTAATTCCAAATGCCAACGACTCACAATTACATGGATCTTTGAAGGTGCTCTCGGATTTGGTAGAAGATTCCCTGAGCGAAGATCAGTTCTTCTCTGTTGCGCGTGATGTCGTCAAGGTCGTTTATGATGTGGCTATTGGTGATGCACGAAAGCCAATCCTTCGTGCTTTGGCCGTTCTCGTCTTCCGTGGAACTTTCGACATTATGGATATGGTTAAAGATGAACACGGAACAGAGGTTAAAGATTTCGCCAGCGAGGTTTTAAATGCTTGGTCTCCTTTCTTTATGGACATTATGAAGAAGCCACTTCCCAAGAAGCCTTCAGGCGAAGAAGAAGGTTACGAGGCTGGAAGAGACGAGTTCCCGGAGGCTTATAGGGGCCTCGTTGCTTTGAAATTACAGGTTGTGAAGACTTTGATGAAGATTCGAACCGTGTTCCCGCAACTCCTCCTCCCACAAAGCCCCAATCTGTTCAGTGCCACATGGTCTGAGCTTTCTTTGCTTCAAGAGACGTTCAGGGAGATGTATATCGACAATGATGAGCAGGGAAGATTGGAAGATGCGGATGGAATGCCATATACCTTGGACTTTTTGGTTCTTGAAGAATTGGACTTCTTGCAATCTTGTTTAAGAGCTCCACCCGTTCAAAAAGAGCTCGAGGCTCAACTACAACAAAATTCTGGAGTTTCAGCAACCCCCTGGGTCATGGATGTTATGAAGCTGGCCGTTGGCTATGCACAAATTCCCAAAGAGGAAGAAGACCTATGGGATATCGATGTAAGCCTCTTTTTGGCAGAGGAGACTTCCGTTACCGCAAATTATACAGCCCGTACCGCGTGCGGCGATTTACTCATCAAGCTTGGGGAGTGGTTACATCAAGGAGCCCTGGAAGGTCTTCTGGCGTATACCCAGGTGCTCTTTGCTTCTCCAGAGACCACATGGAGAGCCCGCGAGGCCTCTCTCTTCCTGTTGACCCAACTTCTGAACGATTTCTTGGACGTTGACAAGGCTATCCCCCCCGAAGTTGCAAGCGCGTATCTTTCTCTGATCGATTATGCCATTAACAGGCCAGAAGAGCCTCTCCTCCGTTCTCGTGGCTATTTAGTCGCTGGAGTTGTTGCTCAGAGTATCCCAAATCTCGTGCGCGGCTTACTCGATCGTACGGTCCAGAGCGTCAATAGTGACAGCTCTGAATTGGTCAAGGTTGCTTGTATCAAAGCCATCCAGGGATTTATCAAGGCTGGCGCCGTTACGGCAGATCTACAATTATCTCTAATTGCTTCCATCTCCGAGTTCTTATACGGAAAGGATCTCACTGATTTAGAAGACTCAGACGATCTTCTTGTAACCTTGGTTGAGTCAATGCGCGCAGCAATTTCGATTGACCCGACTATTACCATTTCTACTGACAGTGGCGCCCTTGACGTCCTTTTTGTTCTTGCCAAGCACGGAGCACAAAACTTCCAATTGACCATGTTGGTTAGTGAGACTTTTGAAGAGATTGTTGGCTCTCTTTCCAGCCCAGATTCATACACGGCACTCTGTGCAAGAGTATTGCCCTCATTGACCGGTGCCTTTGATGTTGGCGATATGACCAGCGATAATCCTCTAGTCGAAGTAAGATCCTTAATTCGTTTAGGATTCACTGCTGATATTTCTAGCTTGCCACGGAACTTCTCGCCGTTCTCACACAAAACGGCTCCGAGCCACTCCCTCCAGGATATGTTTCAGCAGCTCTCCCTAAATTGAACCGCCTACTTATGGCCACAACCGAAGGGGGTATCCTTCGACCTGGTGCAGAGACAATCAAATTCATGCTCATGCATGATCATCAACAAGTATTCGCGTGGCATGATGAGTCAAACAAATCGGGTTTGGAAGTCTGTTTGTATATCATCGACAAACTTCTCGGTACCGGCATTGAAGATAATGCTGCTTCTGAAGTTGGCGGTCTCGCCGCCGAGCTTGTTGAAAAGGCCGGACGAGAGCGTCTTGGTCCATATCTAGAACAACTCTTGCGAGGAGTCGCTTCCAGATTGGCCACTGCCGAGGCTGCACCATTCATCCAGTCATTAATATTGGTTTTTGCTCGACTTTCGCTGGTCGGAGCTCAAGATGTTGTTGAATTTTTGTCTCAAATTGAGATTAATGGATCAAATGGATTACAGGTTGTTTTAAGCAAGTGGTTGGAGAATTCTATAAGTTTTGCAGGATATGATGAGATTCGACAAAAGTTAGTTCCTCATTCTTCGGTTTGAACCTGCTAACTCCCACAGCGTCATTGCTTTGTCCAAGTTATTCGCTTTAAACGATCCTCGGGTTGTTCAAACAATGGTTAAGGGTGATTTGATTATTCCTACTAGTGATCGAATAATGACTAGATCAAAGGCCAAATTAAGTGAGTTGTCTATTGTTATTAAGGAACCGTACTAATTTCAGACCCCGACCAATATACAATCGTACCAGCTCCTCTCAAGATACTCAAAGTCCTCGTTGAAGAACTCTTATCTGCCTCTGGAATCACAAACTCGGCAAGTGCCGCCGCGGCCGCTGCAGATTTTGCTGATGAGGAAGGCGATGATGATGGTTGGGAGGATGTCCCATCTACTCTCGATCTTGGATCGGGCATTACAAAAGCGGAGTTGATGGCTTGGGGAGAAGGCAGTGCCGCAGCTTTCAATCGTCAAAGAGACGACGAAACACAGGCCTATTTGACCGAATTCTTTATCAAGGCCGACCGAGAGAATGTAGCCGGATTCAATGAACTCTACGAAGCTCTGACCGATCAAGAGAAGGCAAAGTTAAATGAGCTTGCTCAAGGTGCTTAATTTCTCTCGACTAGGCGGATTCATGAATATGCACAAAAGGAAATACCAACGGAGATGGAGTTAGTTTGAGTATAGATTGTTATGGCCGGCATCCGTTCCTGTAAGCGAGTTGCCCTATTGGATGTCTATAGCCGTTGATTTTAACAGTTGATGGCTGGCTTAATGTAGAGTTTTATGAATAAAGAATGAATGACTTTACTGAAGGGATGGACAGTTCCATTCCTAATGATTTGAGCGTAGTACGCATTTTCAAAGCTTAAATAACATCAAACAAGTACAAATTCTCGAATATCCACCCCATTCGCCTCTAAAGCTTTGCTAGTGAGCCTCGGGTCCCATTGTGTCACCTTCCCACTTTCAATATGTTCAAACCACATTTTTCTGAAGTGACCTCCACCCTCAAGCCTATTAATTCTGAGGTTGTTCAATTCTCCATATCGAAATTTCCATCCAGGAGGCAATTTCCCCAATCTTGGATCATTCAGAGTCCTAGCCGAAGGATCATCAGTACAATATGATAACGTTTTATGAATACCAGAAAATTGTACTCCAGTGAGGCGCCATGGAAATTTAAGTGGCCCCAGCAAAGCTTCTCCAGCCATCGCGCCGTGGCAATAGCAATTTCCAATAACAATATTTTTGTCTGGATTTTTTTCTGAGCTTCTTATTATCATGGGAGCATCGCAGCCGAGAAAAACAGCCACTCCATCCCCGACACTTGTACCTTTAGAGCATATACCAAAATGGCCTTGGTCTGTCTCGAAAAAGGCTAGTCCGACCAATTTTGACTCGAGCATGCGATGGTAAGCCGCTGATACTCCGTCAGTAACAATGTTACCGCGCCCTACCGACTCCTCGAAAACCGTCTCAACCTTGTTCCAATTCTTCAACTCCTGACTTTCCACCAAAAATGCTGCCGGTCCACAAGATCCGAGTACAATTGTTGCCATGAAGGCTGCATAGCGAGATCCGCCAAGCTTGTATATTGTGCGGTCTTTTATGTCTTTAGGCATCCAAGTTTTACATATCGCCAGTATTTCGGTAAGCTTTGCAGTAAGTGGAATTCGTTTTTTGATTTCGGAAATCGTACCTACGAGAACCCCTTTTACAGACAGGGTTTTATCCCCGGGATCATACCTAGACTCTTGAGCCGACTTTCCGGAAGACATTTGAATGTGTGGAAGAATTTTTAAATTTTTTAGAAGCGATAGATCGGGAACCCACGACGGAAGATTTTCCACCAACTTTTCCGATGGAGGATTTTTCACCGGCTCTTTCGATGGAAGTTGACAGAATTTGAGGAGTCCTAGGCGTTGAGTGTACTCTATATTTTGAATTGTGAATTCTTCATAAACATCTTCGGCTTCTTTTTCCAAATCTGGGATGGTACGCTTGCTTTCATCTTCGCTCGCCAAACTCAAAATGGCATATATCCGATCCTGAGGTTCCGCGCAATTTTGAAATCGAGTCTGAAACAATAGCCTCTCCATATCCGAAATGGGTTTTCCGTTTTCAACATACGGACGAAGAAGATTCGTAATTCGCCTTCTGTCATTATCGTTGACAATCCCGGAGATCAATCCATTCGCTACCGTCCTGGTTGAGTGCTCCATCATCCACGTCAGAACACCTTTGAAATGCTTCCATTGAATTTCATCGTTACCAACCATAAGAATGGATTTTGAAGCAAGTACTATTTCTTGGACGATCCATAATCTGGAGAACCAGTCTCTCTGAATCAAATCTCTTATCGCCATCCAATTCAATACCATCCCCCTCAACTCTTGGGGATCAGTGTCTAACTCCTGTACCCTACTCCCCGGTTTTGTTGCAACTCGAGTAGTTATACCTCCCCTTGGTCTTACAAATGTATAGTCGATCCCTGCAGAGACGTTCTGAATGGTTTCAAAAGCTAAGGAACTCGTGTCGGTCTCTTCTCCGAGCCAAACAATCACTTGCGTAGCCCTGCTATAAATATATGCCATATTTCCAACCTCCCTATTGCGCTCAGGTATATTTGTTTGGTCAATGCACACGGCATCAATCCATAGAGTTCGAGGTTTAGTTGTATGCCTCAAATATTGCAATGCGATAGCTAGGTTTTCAGTGATGAGCAAGGTGTCTCTTCGAAATTCACCCTCCATTGAATCTGGCTGAGGTGAGAGTGGTTTTTGATCATCGCCTAGAAAATTCCGAACGATGATATTATGTGTCAGGGCTTTTGCACCCCAAACATAAGATAGAGCCTCATATTCCATATCGCATGGGACTTCTTTGGAAATGATCCCGACTTCGATATCGGCCTGGCCCTCACCCGGCCAGAGCCGGAGAAGCCTAATCTCTTTGCCATCATCTCTGAGAGGTGAATACTTGTAGTTCATATTAAAATAAATTGTTCCAGACAATATTCTTGAAGTGGTGTTGAATGTTTATGGATTGTAATGTTCTTGAGGTGCTCTCAGCCTTCTCAATGCGGGTGGACAAATTGGAGCTAGTCCAAGCAGGGACTGGACTAGCTCCAATTTGTCCACTGTTTTAGCTGACTTTACCGTTTCAGTTGTCTCGCCTTAAATAGCTTCGAGTTGAAGTTGAAAATGAAGCTTGGCTCTAATCAAACAATGCGCGGGCCATTGGCTCGCCTGCATTTGAGCCGGCAACTTGTTTAGTGGCAAGCCCTACAGAAATTTGGTTTTTCGATTAAACTTCTAATTCTTTTAACAATATAATGGCGAACTAATCTCAGTTGCCTGTTAATCCCCAGGCCGAAAATTTCGGATACCGGTTTCTCTAGCATACCAAAGGTTCCTCTAGTATACTGAAGGTTCCTCAAAGCCTTTCAAAATTAGGTGCATGTACCTTGAAGTAACGCTTCTCAGCAATCATACTTCTTAGTATTCCGAAGTTGTATCGTTTGAACTAGAAGTAACAAGTGTCTAAAGAGTTTTATTACTGGGATATTGCAATGCGCTGGACCTCATCTTCATCGTAGTGCGCTCATTGGTTCCTGTGTAACATTTATGATTGGTCGTTTACTGCTTTATGTAGCACGGCATTACAATTTACCGTTGTTTTATGCCCGAAGTTCCGAATTATTGAGAACTGTCGCAGTTCTGCCTGCATATGTCATTGGATATCGACACTCATACATTTCAGCAACTCTATGTTCGGCCACACCATCGAAGAAGAATAAAATTATGCAATGAATGTCATTCGTACCATCATCAGATTGAAACCTCAACTCGAGCACAGTTACAAACCATATACAATGCGATAAGTTGAACGGCTGCTTATCAGTAAGTTGATTATGGGGGAAACACTACCGAGGTCCAAGCTTTGAAGTGCAGGTTTGTACATAAGTTGGAGAGTTTGAAAACTTAACGGTATCATCCGAGTTCTTAGCGATGAAATATCTCAGGGCGGGCAAGTGAAAGCGATGCCATCGGACTCGTTCCCGATTTTCCGCACCGAGTCTGGGTATTTGACGTTATATGCAATTTTGGGACGCAGCTGAACCACTTGACAAGCTTTTGGGACATGCTCCGCCACTATGACGACGGTCACCACCCAAACTCAAACAGTTTGATGAATTTGAGCATATTTAGTTTGTGCAGGAGTTCCCAACGCATTTCATTAGTGGAATCACGCTGTATGCCAAACCTTATGCCTCGTAGCGACCGTGTTTTCCCCGCCACCGAACTAAACGCTCGGCCCAGTGCGGCTAAAATACCGCTGTCATGCGGCAGATGTTGACTTTATGCCTTGAATCAAAGATTAACCTTGCACAATATCTTCATCTGATAATTATCTACGATCGACCAAATGCAAATACCTGAAGGAGAAATCTTTCTTCGACGCTCGAAGGAGATCAGATTTTCATCTCTTACTCGAGTACGGGATGATTGAACACTTAAATCTCGCCTCAGTTGGCTGCGAAGAGGTTGTATCAAGAAGATTTAAAAGGATGAAGCTTCAAAATAGCCCAAATTTCCAGGACTTGGTCCTGCCGGTCTCCAAGCTTAAGCTTCTTTGCCTATTCTAGCACCACGGGTTGGCAGCATAAAAACATTGAGGAGGTGACGACGACCGCCGACCACAGAAGGCACAGGGTTTCGAATATGAAGTTGGATGTATATCTCGCCTCGAGTAATAGAAGACGTGAGGCGCTTGTACAGTTGTTCTCCGTTGTCTAATCTGGTCTCGCTACTCCTGAATCTCATCACGTGCGCGTCTCAGGACAGGGGGATGGCACTCGCTTAGCCCCAGAACTCAAGTTTTGCGAGACTGTCGACGTCCCATCTTTCGCTTTTGCATCTGATTAAGATCACGACCTCATTCTTCCGTCGCAATGCCACCAATCTCAACCCCATTACCGCAGATTGTCGCGGTTATCAATCAACTCATGTCTCTCCTTCAGACACGAGACTAGGCCGTAGACATCTCATCCCATCTGACACCCAGCGAACCTGCCCCTGCCTAGGCCCAGTGGCCATTCTCCACGACTTCCACTAATCGGCCAAGGGACCGATTGGGCGAGATGATCAGATTTTCAGCCTTTCAACGGCCCAGATGATACGAGGAGAATCTGATTTGTGCACACCGAGCGGCTGCAAGATTCTCGGATAGAGGAACTCTGAGAAACGCCATGTTCTCCACGTATGATCTCCATTGCATATTGCGGTGAATGTTAAGGGGTGACAGGAGCAGGATTCCATGCCGAGGACCGTTTGATCCAGATCTGGAGAGATGGTCGTTTCCAAGCGATTCAACATATAAGACACCGCGGCCACTTCGCACAACTGCTTTTTGTTCATTGCATTTTCGGTCTCTCTTTCGGTTCCCTATACATTCTTTCTTTAACCCAGTTCTGAGAACTTGACTTTCTTCACATTCATTATTGCTCAATTTATTACATAGGCCGGTCCTTCTTTAATTTTTTACCACTTTTTCAGTCACTCTTTAGACCGACATCATGAAGTGCGAAACCGCAACCATTCTTATTGCCTTCTTTGGCCTCGCCTTGGCGGCTCCCACGCCGGCAGCTCCAGCCGTAAGGGCATTCTCAATCCCGCGTGCCATGCTCCGCGCACGAGAAGTTCCTCAAGAACATTCTCACAACAGATTCCTCGACGGTGTACGAGTGAATTTGGCAATCAACAACCCCAACGAAATCCAAGATCCCATATTCGGTCTTCTTGGTGACGCTGCCGCCGCAGCAGGTGCTGGAAAGATTACCAACCTTGAGTGCTTGCACCAAGCCACCGCCGATCAGGCTTTCACCAACGCAAAGGCCGCTGGAAATGTCACTGGACAATCCGATGCCTTACTGTATGCTGCTTTGGAGAGAAATACTGGCAAGGTCGGACTAGCCTCTCTCTCTTGTAACGAGACCGCGGTCAACCCAGAGATCCAGGCCGTCCAGCAACATCAAGATCCCGCTTCTGCCAACGCTGCGTCTGTCAATAAGGCCATCGTTCTCGCCCTGGCTCAGCAATTGGCATCCATCGGTGCCGATCCTCAAGAGGCTCTCCTCTCCGGAACCTTCGCTCCTGGCAACGTAAGTTTTTCACCGGATGTCCAACTACGCTAACAATACTAGGTTGATGACAATACCGGTGCAGGAAACACTTGCGACGTCGCTGATGATGTTGAGGGCTGTATCTTTTCTCAGAATCTGCTTGTCGATGATGCTACAGCTGCCGAAATCTCAGCTGCCGTAGCCAACATTGCAGTTTCAAGCTCTGCCTCTGCTGCCGCCTCTAACTCTTCAGCGGCAGTCGCATCTTGCCCTGCCGCAGAAGCCGGAGCTTCTACAGCTGCCGCTACCGCAACCTCTGCAGGTGGTAAGAAATCCCTATGGCTCAATGAATAAAGCTAACATGTGCTAGCTAACGTTCAACTTTTCACTGGAACCCTTGGCGGTGCCGCACCCGCCGTTGTCTCTTCCACCGGTGACCGCCCATTCTCCGTTAATGGTAACACCTTCGTCAACGAGGCTGCTGCTCTTCAAAGATCTTGCTCCGTTCAAAACACCGCATGCTCCAATGCTGCCAATGCCGGTACTCTTGCCGATACTAGCGTCTCTGACTGCAACGCCCAGGAAGATGCATGCAACGCCGCCGCATCCGCAAAGGTTAAGCGAGCCGCTCTCGACTTTGGATCTTGCTCCGACCCCGCCATTGAATTCGCCAATGGTCTCGACGGCCGAAAGGAGCCTTCTTTCCAGGCAGTTAACCAAGACGACTTCAACCACGGCTCTGCGTTGAACATTGGCGTCATCTCTTCATTTGTCTGCCAACAATTGAGCGGCAAGTGTGCTGCCTCCGCTGCTACCAACACTGCCTGCACGGCCGCTGAAGCCGCTGCTGGTAAGTCTATTCTAACTTCTTTACATTATGTGACTGACAACATTAGCTGCCGCATCTGGCCAAGCCGCGGCAGATGCTTTCAACTCTGCTCTTGGTGTCTCTGCTGCCAAGAAGCGCGCGGTCGTTAACGCCAACGTCCAGAACTTCACAGGTGCTCTCGGAGGAGCTGCTCCAGCAGTCGTTCAGAGCTCAGGTGATCGTCCATTTGCCGTTAACGGTGCCACATTTGTCAACAAGGCCGCCGCTCTTCAGCGATCATGTTCTGTTCAGAACACTGCATGCTCTAATGCCGCTAACTCTGGCTCACTGGCCGGATCGAGTGTTGCTGATTGCAACGCTCAAGAAGCTGCCTGCAATGCTGCAGCTTAAATCCTACTTGAAATACCATCAAGTACCGGGGAGGGGATGTAGATGGCTGGCGGGGATGGGCCTTAATGAATGCGTTTGTATGAAGTATTAGAGTACAGTATGACATGAACCGAAATGGTTCGTAAAGTTCATAGTTAGTTTTTGCACGTTAGCGGGGTACCTATCAAAGCCAGATGGGCGTTTGTTTTTGCAATAGTTTTAGCTATGCCCTATACGAATCCAATCGAATTTCTCCAATTTCAAATTGATCCAAGTCAAATTTCTCGTGGATTTTGGTACCGAAGCCGAGATTGCATGGTATTGACAGGACTGCTCAACTTTAATCTCACCTCCAACAATAATCCTGCCGCGTTCCCAAACCCCAAGATTGATTTTACCGGGTAAATTTACTTTCAAATTTACTTTCAATTTTATTGAGGTCAATCTCAATGCTTACAGGGTCCCTACCGAACCTTCGGGTAAGATTAAATATCCCAAACCGTTAAATCCTCAACCCAAGTTAGTCAGCTACAAGTCTGACGCCTGCCAATTTCCTTTCCATTCTAATTAAACTTGTTGATGCCATAGCGAGAAAGTAAAAGCCCTGCTCTATTAGTCGAGTTCGACTTCATTCCAGTCTGACTTACAGCTCCGACGAAAAAGGGTAAGGCTTGCCAGAATGGAGGCAATCTCAACGCAGCCGCAAATATTTGTTGCATTGCTGGATCTCCAATAGCATGGCCCAAACTCTCCAATACTGATATCGCGGCATACATGGTCGCTTTAGCTTCATCCGATATCCAATATGATATCAGAGCGAGACCGGACACTCTACTACCAAAGCCGGAGGAAAAGATGAAAACCGCTGAATATGATTAGCAACTGTCGTGATGAATAAGACTGCTTACCGATGGGAAGGGCTTTGCTTGTTTGAGAAAATCCAATGGCAAGACAGCCAACGCACATCAAGGTAACACTTGTGCGAACAAGGACGAGATCAATTATTTGCGGTCGAATGTTATACTCCAGGCGAATGTATGAAGTCAATTGGGGTACCAGAAACAGAAATAGAAAAATATTTACGATGGCCGTCTCGGTGTAGAATGTAGCGCCGGTTGATATCTTCACCCCGAAACGAACAGATGCGTATTGTATGAGGATATTGAGAGTTGTGTATCTAAAAATTCCCACAAGGAAAACAGGAATGACCAGTAAGATATTTCTATTCGACAAAGCTGATATGAGACCATTTACGGTATCTTTAGAGCCGGTTTTGTTTCTGCTATCTTCTGAAGTGGAAGCCGGATGCCGCGGATCAGGCATGAAAAAGAGAAGGATCAAACATAGAATAACGGACCCAATGGCGAGTCCACAAGGAATCCAAGGAGAAACTTCAATGGTAACGGATGCTATAAACGACCCCGTGAGTTCCGCAGCGTAAAATGCAGAGAATATGTAATAAAATGCGTGACTCCTAGAATTTATTAATTTATATTCTGGTATTGGAACAGCCTTACCTTCTTTCCGTGGGAATAGCTTCCGATGCCATTGCCCACATGAATGCAGAAGCTGAATTTAGACCACCTCCACAAAGCAGAGCGATTGACGATAACCAAACCAATCGGAGCGAAAATACCTTTGGGAATGCGCCTGTATTGTCAGTCACGTTCGAAGAACCAAGGTATGAACATACAAACAACGAATACCTCACATAGGGAGATAAAAACTCCTACAAGAGCAAGCGCCAGAATTTTTCTCCGGCCGTAATGATCACCAAGTTTTCCTATCGGGACGGCAACAAGTAATACTAGATGATATTAGACAAATCAGATCGGGAAAGAAACCGTACCCGGCAGTGTATCAAACATGGATTTCCATCCTCTAATCGTTGCCAATGGACCCTGAATATCTGGAATCTTGCAAAGGGATTCGTCTACTCCGCCCGCAGGAAAATTATAATAGGAGAGACATAATGAATTCTCAAAAAGACTAATCAATGGAGCGACCAAAATCATTTCGCAGAAACCCAATAGAAAGTGGATGGCCATGAAATATAGGACCAGACGAGTCAGTGGCCGCGTCCCCTTGAGGATAGCCTCTTGGTTTGATTGAGCCTCTACCTCCCCAAGTAGAGGGGCTCCAAGGGCTTCATCTGTCACATTTTCCATCATCTATAGAAGCAGCCATGAATTTGAAGGAGTACATCTTATCGCGGTGAGCGTTGGATGTCCAGGAAATGGTTCACCGCCCGGCAGAACTTTGACGAAATGCTCGTCCTTCCACCCTTGACAAACATCAGACTCCAGCTTCACGCAATCTATAAAGATACGAAACTGATCTCGTCTGCTTTCTCTATCAAGTGTAGAGATATAAAAGCCAAAATCTATAGAATGCCTGCTATCTATGACCTTTTTCGAAATTCTTCGGTCAATATCCCATCTCTGATACGATCGAACGAAGTGCGGCTAGGGGTTTGGGGCTTGTTCCCATAGTAATCCATGATAGAGTAGTATGAGCCTCTCCGCGGACTTGAATTGAACATATATTTCTTTCTGGTGTTCGTAGTTGCTTTCTGCTCTACCTCAACCCTGTTTGTACTTCCTAACTCTCAAATTTCCAGTCAATTATCCAGTCGATTCTTAATCAAAAGTTCCCGCCCTCTCCATTTCTTGGCTAATATGTTTTGTCCGTAGTCGAATTCAGGTGATCTATTTTACATTTTCTGCTGAAATCAATTCATGTTCAGTCATTGAGTTCCAGCTCTCCAGCTTGAAACTAAATGAGGTGCTATGAACCATAAAACTCCAGAGTGATTTGTGTTACCTCGCATAAGCCACCACTAATGCCAATGGCGCAAATATCTAGGCAGCAGACATATTCCGATGGAATTAGCAGACGATGCTGTCGCAAAACATATTGCCTGAAGATTTCGCTATCCTGCGTGCTGGACAGTAAGCACTCTCGATCGCTAGCGCTCGTAACAGACCAACAGGTGCGCAAGTACTAAGTACTAAGAACTTAATTGCAGTTGAAACCTCATAGACTTCCATGATACATCTTCGGCTCTTCTGCGTGAATCAATGGAGGCAATTAGTCAGTATCGACCGACTACGATGTCGGTTGTAGGTATCCTGCTGGTGGGGCTGTTTGCCTGGATAGTCAGTATTATCAAATTCAGACTGGGTTATCGTCATTTGGTAAGGTCTACGAATTCTAAGGGAACAATTACTCACACAGACAGCATGGCGACCTCCCAAGTCCTCCTTTCAGTCTTTGGTTTGGGAGCCTACCGGTTTTTGCAGAAATGTTCAAAACCAGCCCGATGGATACCCACCCAATGTTGACGATGACTTTGATCTATCGCAAATATAAACTCGGACCTATCTACTTCCTCGATAGCTGGCAGTTTGCTACGGACCGAGTGATGGTTGTCAATGACCCGGTAAGTTAATTTATTCTCTCGATTCCATTCTAACAGCCTCAGGATGTAGCTGCTCAAGTAACCCAACAACGCAACCTTGGGAAGCATCGCCAATATCCCCATTTCATAGCCCACGTCGCTGGAAAGACGAGCATGGTAACTGTCAATGGAGCACCGTGGAAAAAGGCTCGCTCCCTCTTCAATCCCGGCTTCGCGCTTTACCCATCTCATGACACTCGTACCGACCATCGTGGATGACACACTTGTCTACGTCTCGCGCCTCGACCAGCTTGCAAATTCACAAGAAATCAAACCATTGGATCATATTATCACGGAACTAACCATCGATATCATGGGCCACATTACCCTGGACCACGATTTAAACTCTCAAATTAGTAAGAATGCACTCATCACCGCATTTCGAAATGCCGTATATTGGACTCCGAATTCGAGAAATAGTCATCCGATATTGTCCATTAACCCCGTCAGGTCATTCTGGCAATGGTATTGGGGACGGGAAATGGATAGTTATATCAGAAAGGTTATCAAAGAGCGAATTTCCAAAAAAGATTCTGCAAACGTAATTGCTCCTGGAGAGAAGAAGAATCTTAGACGTCCAGGAATTGATTTAGCCATTGAAGAGTTCTTACTTACAGACAACAAGAATGGCGTGGTTAGTGACGAATTCATGCAAGTCGCCATTGATCAGATGAAAACATTTTTGTTTGCTGGTCATGATACGACAGCCAGTGCCTTATGTTACGTATATCATATGCTGGATCTACACCCAGAGGCTTTGGAAAAGATAAGGGCAGAGCACAACCAGATATTTGGGAATGCTAAGGAGGCTCCCGAGAATATAAAAAAGAACCCGAGACTACTAAATGATATGCCGTATACGACCGCCGTCATAAAAGGTATGCTTTTCATCCCAAAGAGAGTAAGACTAATTAAATAGAAACCCTTCGCCTCTTTCCTGCCTCCGTGACTGCCCGTGCGGGCTCCCCCGATTTTTCCGTAACCTGTAATGGTACGACATATCCCACAGAAGGTTGCATGGTAATGGTCAATATGCACAATATCCATCATCGCGAAGATCTCTTCCCTCACGCCGACTCCTTCATCCCAGAACGTTTTCTTCCAGCTCCAGACAATTACCAGACTGTTGTGAAGGATTCATGGAGGCTATTTGAGAAGGGACCAAGAAACTGCATCGGGCAAGAATTAGCAATATTAGAGATGAAGATTGTATTGGTGATGACAATTCGACAATTCGAAGTTAAATCTCAATATGAAGAGTGGGATAGAATGCTCGGTAGGGAGAAGCCAGCAGAGATGTTGGATGGAAAGAGAGGGATGTTCGGTAAGTTTGAAAGATATTATTCGTTGCGATACTGATTGCAATACTGACTTTCGTAGGGCTGAGAGCGTATCCAATGTTGAAATTATTGGCAGGTCCAGCCGATGGGATGCCTGTTAAAGTAAATAGAAGGGATGGAATGTGAGGTGCAATTCAGATGGATATGGAATATTCTTTGATGGATCTAGTTTCCCAGTATATTATGGCAGTAAATTGATGGATATCCCTCAAAGAATTCCTACGAATTAATTTGAATCATAACGTAATTGATATTCAATGGAGTCGAATTCGTGCCAAGCACTGCGGTTCAATCAGGAAGGAATGTCGCTAGCAGCAACCTAAATCACACTACATTCATCACTTTGCATCATATCCAACTTTTGATAAAAAATAAATATATTCATGATTGACTGGTATCTAAACCCTTTATGACACCTTTTCCCATGTCTACAATAAAAATTACTTACACAAACCACAGCAGAAACACATCCACTCCCTCAACCTCAACTTCAATCTCCCACCACTTAAACAACAAACGAGCGAGCGTCAGATACCGAAAAATAGGCTGGTGAAAAGCATACATACATGAGAAAAGCTTTCCTATGCAAGAAAAGCCTTCTCTGACAAATGTAAGAAAATAAAGGTAAGTGTATGCGATCCAAGTTGGCTTGTACTTTTTTGGATGGTCGGGATTACGTTTGGTTGTAGACGGATCGGATGCTTGCTTGTGGCTAACACTACGACTCCACACCACGCGAGGAACGCGTCTAATCGTCTTCCTCTGCCTCGGTAGCCTTGGCTGTGAGGTGATATCTATCGACACCGTGTTCGTCACGCTCGTGAGCAATGGCAACCTTGGAAAGATGGGAGATAATGTTCTCCATTTGGGTATCCGCACGACTTCTCTTGGCACGTCCGAGATTGTCCAACCACTCCATTTGGTTGAGAAGGTAGTAGACGATGGCAATGACAATGGTAACACCGATGGAATAGGCCCAGACGACGACGACTGTGACAATGCTGGTATGGCCGTTGTGAGACAGGTTAATGGCCTTGTCAACAGGGTCGGAAGGAGTGTTCTGAGTCAACCATCCGAAAACGCAGAAGAGAGTAGCAATGACATCGACACCGAAGATGGCGCCAACGAGTTGCCATGATGGCCAGGTGTTTCCACCACGGGTGACGAAGATGAGCCAATTCTCAGTGAGAGAGACTTCCAAGAAGAGTATGCCTTGAATATCACCAAAGTTCTCAATGATACCACCGTTTGGCAGGAACATCGAACCACGGATAACCCATGTACCGATGGCGAGAAGAACACCGAGAATTACAGAGATGATCCAGATCTTGGGCAATTGCCACTCAACGGGGCGTTGCTCGAAATGAGCGTTGTCATAGGCGACGGCGATGGTTGCAAGATCGGCGAACAGGGCAAGGAAGACAATGAGTTCTACGCCAATGGTCTCGTTGATGATGATCATGGAGGTAACGAGGTAGATTTCCAAGTGCAAGCAGAGAGCGATACGGTATTGGATATAAGCCTTCATACGTTGGAAAATTTGACGAGCGATCTTGATGGCAGACACGATGGTGGAGAGACCAGGGGCGAGGAAGACAATATCGGCGGCGGCTTGCGCGGCTTCGGTGGCACCTTCGACGGCGATACCGCAATCGGATTTCTTTAGAGATGGAGCATCGTTGACACCGTCACCAGTCATGGCGGTCAAATGTCCACGTTGTTGCAACATCTCGACGACTTGGTACTTGTGCTCAGGGAAGACTTCTGCAAAACCATCGGCCTTCTCAACAAGATCGTGTTGGGTTGTGCCAGAGAGACCACCGTGAATGAGACGTTCAGAGTTATAGACCTTGGTTCCGAGAGCCAACATCTTGCAAGTTTCCTTGGCAATAGCAATGGCATCACCAGTCAACATCTTAACTGAGAGACCGAGAACTTGAGCTTCAGCGATGGTAGATGCGGTATCCTCACGAGGAGGATCGAACATGGGCAACATGCCCAACAATTGCCAGTCTCCATCACCTTCCTTGGAAGCGACACCGAGAGAACGGAAACCACGTCGAGCGAACTCGGTGGTCTTGGCTTTGTACATATCGGCATCTTCCTTGCTGCAGTTGGTGAGGTTCAAGATGGCCTTGGGAGCACCCTTAGCACAAGTATATTGGACATTATCCTTGTAGACGACGGCAGTGATACGCTTGGAGACGGGATCGAAGGGGGTGAATTTCTCGGTTTTCCATCCTTGAGACAGAATTTCCTTTGCCTTTGGATATCTCTTGAGAGTAAGAATCGTGACCTTGTCGATGGGATCGAGAGACTTGACGTTGTGGGAAGACGCGAGGGCCGCGGCGGCCATCATCCAGTTGACATCGACACCCTCGGCGACGAAAGGCTCGCGAATCGACAATTGATTGGCTGTGAGTGTACCGGTTTTGTCGGAGCAAAGAACATCGACACCCTACACGTCATACATTAGTAACGATTCTGGAAGCCATGGGGAAAAGGCTTTGTCAGCCGGTCGCATGCAATTCGTCTTCGTGGTGGAGTCGGATAACCTATCCCACGAAAACGCCGGGTAATAAAGCGATTGGATTCGTCAATCGGACATAATCCGCAGAATAAAATGATTTGCGGGTGATTCTACGCTTATCCCAGTGCATAGCGTCGAGCAGCGCGCTATGTGCCGGGCACCAAAAAAAACAAGCAACACGGCCGGAATGGGGAAATGACTTACGGCAAGGGATTCAATGGCGGTAAGCTTCTGCACAATGGCTTTCTCTTTGGCGAGATAAGCTGCACCTACGGCCAGGGTGGTAGTGGTAACGACAGGAAGACCGACCGGGACACCAACAATCAACAAAATGAGTGCGTAGTGAAGAAGGTTGACTGAGTCGCCCTCGGGGGTCGCAATTTTAATGTGATGGAAGAAACCACCGATCCATGCGGCGAGAATCCATCCGACGACCAAGACGAGTAGAGATGTACCAATGGAGTTCATGATCGCTTTGAAATGACCTTGATCCTTGGCTCCGGAAACGAGCGAGGCGGTACGACCGACGAAAGACATCTTGGCTGAGTGAGTGACAATGGCATAAGCCTTGCCCCGTTTACATCCGGTGGTATAGTAAATGACATCAGCGATGTATTTGTCGACGGCAAGGGATTCTCCAGTCATGGCGGATTGATCGATGGCGAGAAGCGCGTATCCAGAGCCGTGCTTTTCTTCCATAGCATCTTCATCCTCGGCGTTGTGCTCGACTTCCTCACCGGCTTGTCGCTCCAACTCGCGTTGGTATTCGGCCCAGCCATTAGGGTTGTCGTAAGCCGAGATGATTCGCGCATCCGCGGGAACTACTTGACCATCTTCGATAATGATCTAGTAAAGGAAAAACGCGTCAAATTTAGTTCAATTGACTCGATAAGAAATAAAAACTTACAATATCACCGGGGACCAATTCACGAGCTTTAATTTCTTGTTCGGCTCCATCTCGGACGACGGTGCTTCGCATGGCGATGTCACCCTTCAAACTAGCGACGACATCCGCAGCCTGTTTTTCTTGGTACCAACCGACGATAGCGTTGAGCATTAGAATACCAATAATAACACCAAAATCAACCCAGTCACGCAGACCAGCCGCGAGAAGAACAGCGAGTTCCATGACTGGCGAACGAGTCAATTGGTGCTGCCGGTCACGTTTTTTTCACAGTTGGGAGACTTACCATAAAGAATGGGGCCAGTGAAGTAGGACAAAAACTTGAGGAACATATTTTCCTTTTCCGTAGTCAATTCGTTCCATCCGGTCTTCTTTCGGCGAGAATCGACTTCGTGAGTCGCTAAGCCGTTCTTCCAATCGGTTTGGAGCCACTCTTCTGGGGTGTCAAAGTTGCCATCGGCACCAGCACCCGCTTTCTTGAATTGATACCACTTCTTCTTGGGCATGTCCTCGTAGGTAGAACCGGCAATGGAGCTCCGGCGGCCATCGCGGTAGTTGGAAATGTACTTGACGAGATTGCCATACTCGCCCATATCCGCATCGTCGGCGGGAAGGTTTAGTCTGTTGTTTTCCTTCTCAGGGTCGCCATTCTCGATATCGCCATTGAGGGGTGCCATTGTGCGTGAAGGTTGGGTGGGAGTGGAGTGGGAGGAAGAGAGGAGATTTCCAACACTACACAAACAACACACCTTTCACACGAAACAAGAAGAGGGAAAAAATTAAGGGAAGCTTCACGGGGGGAAGGGCTTTCTTTTAATGAATTTCGGGGCGATCTATCTAGCTCACTACGGGAAAGTAGCGACATCCGGTGACGGCCACTTACGGGCGTCACCATGACTGACCAGCGTCATCTTCGCTCGGACTGAACGGCACTGAACCAGAAGTCAGTGGGAGGATGGGGCAGAAAGGGTGGACATGGGGCGGTGGACTGGACTTTCCGTGGGTGTGGGATGGTTGAGGGATTTCATGGCCATTCACAAAACAGGCCCGAAGCTTCCCTGAGCTTTTTCCCACTCAAATTCGCCAAATCAAAACAACAACGATTACATTTTGGCGCGTTGTGCAGCTGGGCATGCGCGCCAGAGTGGCACGAAGTTGCCGTACCAACACTACTGTAAAAGCTCGATAGGCGAGGCAGCCTGGGCACCGAGGACGACGGGATCGCCAGGAAGGGTTAGGTAATTGCCGTCGAGGAGGAGATTGTCTGGAAGGGCAATGGAGATGTGATTGGGGGGATAAGTGGATAAGTGGACGACGTGCCATGGTGGTCCAGTAAGGAGAGCTGGATATGGAGAGCATGTGAGGTGAGAGTGCGGTGATGAAGCATCAAGGCAAATCAGAGAGTGCGGATAGCGCAGATAGCGAGGGATCCCCGTGGAATTGCTGAAAACCTGGACGATAGGAACGTGCGTGCGGCGTGCGGCGGGATGGGGGGCCCTGGGGTGCAGCGACCAAGAGGGCCTGAGGGAGAGAACCGTGAAATGAACGCCACAAGCAAGATTTGCGGACAACAAATGAAGGTGAGACCTGAAATAGAAACGGATACGTACAGGATATTACGGAATGGGAGAACACCGAGTTGCGACCGTCCCCCGTGGCTGTTACACCGCGAGCAAAAGCCCGACGCCATTTTCAACCGGTGATGACATAGGAAGAAGGGAAGGGTCCTGGCCTGGCCTGGTCGATGACGGTCAAAACCGGTCAATCCGGCTGGCAGATACTGGCACTGGAATCAATGGATACGGGAGTGACTGGGCGGAACAAAACAAAAATTTACGGGCGCATCGCAACTCGGACGGCGGAATACCGACGCACCTACCCTCCGAGCCATTGACCAATTAACACTCGCCAACAAAAAAACCTTTCTGCAGAACATTTCACTTGTCTAACATTACCTCAATTACCCCTTCTGGCCTGTAAAGATCTATGAAATGTCGTACAGTTTAGACAGGTGGGGAGGTGGATACTAGAGGGCCCAAGTCGAAATTAGTAACCACTGGGACATACGGACTGCGACGTGGATGTCCCATTCAGCAACAGCATAGACCAATTTTCTTGGAATTCTTGGCATCACAACCTTTATGGAATCAACTTCTGGCTTTGACGGAGTATGTCGCATCGGCTTGGCCACGAATATCGTGGACATCTCCAATCCCCAGATGATCCTTCAACGAGTCAGCCATTATTACGGAGTGCCGTTACATCTTCAAATTGGGCTGTGGTAAAAAGTTAGACGTTGGAGCTAACGCTTTTCTTCCATAACTGTGCAATGTACTGTACAAGGTGCGGGCGGCATAGCTCTGTGTTACCGTGTAGCCGCATGGCCACCCACTCTCGCCCTCTCGCTCTTTCGCCCTTTCGCTGGACATTTTCTTCCCTAAAGCCTGCTCTTACATCTGCACGGTGTCGATTAGTGGTCTCCACCCCATCACGATTATGTCGTTTGCTTATCTCTTTACGCACGAAGTCTCCATACGAAGCCTCCATACGAAGCTATTACTTGCGCTCTCTCCCGTTCGTTCGCCTCTATTTTGGCTGACGTATCTGGCGCTCGCCGGACTATCCGATCGTTTTCGCTCTGTACTTCTACGACAAGTCCCGCCGGCTCTATGCGGTATTTTTGCCAATCACGTGAGGATTCTAGATCGGTGAGGGATCTGGAAGGGATCGGAATTCGAGGGTCCCTGGGAGAGGTGCATCCACCGGGAATAAAATGGGATGTGACTTGGCAGGGACAGAAGGATGCACTGAAGGTTCGAATTTTCGATCCGACTCTTTCACGGCTGGCAGCGGAAATACGATCTGAGCGCGGGATTCAGCCGCTGAATAACAAAACAAATATTTTCCGACATCCGTTTTTAATTCTCGCTCACCCTCTTTCCTGTTTTACGGGCAGGTGAGATTTTCTGACTGCAGATAATCATTTAAAGACCTCACGAAAACTAACAGGAAGCTCTGAAAATTTCAAATCCCTCAATGACGCAGCGTTTAGAAGATTCTGCCCTGGGACACGGAGTGCCTACTTGGGGATGTGTTAGCGAGGCGAGCCTGATATGTGCGTGCATGAAACACTTCGAGGGATCCCCAGGCTAAAGGTAAATAAGGTAAGGAACCTTCACGTCTGCCTTTCGAGTCGAATTTTTCTGTTCGAGCTCTTCACCGCCAGAATAGAGGCATTAAACTTTGACCCGAGATCAGTGTCCGGGTTCAAGACTTGACGAGGCCTTTCCTCCGTCAGCTGATACAGCAGAATACTACTACAATTCTTTCGTCTGGACTTTTGTTTGGAACTTTGACATCAGCGCCAAAGCCGGCGTTGCATATTGATAGGGCCATGGATGAGTTGAAACGATGAAACGAGAGAACGGACCCTGAAATTGCGGCGGTTTTCCCCAAGGGAGTTTGATCAAGGGATCATCAGGAACGGAAGAGCATGCTCGTTTGAGCGACGGCGAACGGCGGTCTTCGTGCCTGTTGATTGGACATTTCGGGCCGCGCCTCTTTGTTTACTGTATTTCATTTTGATCGAAAACGGTACTACGTATGTACAGTATCAAACGAGATCAAAGCTTATCCATCGCTAAAACATCGGGGGAACCAAGTCGAATTCAATGGGATTTTTTTCTCAAATCAAGACGCGGATCCGAACCCCCTTAGGTACAGATTAGTACGGGGATTTCTGTTTGAGGATATGATCTTCTTATCCGTCAATCCGTGGTACCGCTGGACTTACTGGTTAGAGCTTAGGTGATACGGTAGTCTTTTTGACGCGTTGACGACCCTTGAGACCCTCATCTCTTTTTTCTGCGCGGCCTCGTTTCCATCTCGCTAAATTGTCTTCTTCAAGACTGAAGATTGAGATAACGTGGTTTACCACCGAGTCGATCATATCACCGAGTCGATCACTTTTCCCCACCCTATTACCCCAAAACTTT